>VNKC01000363.1:0-37554 GCA_008042775.1 Drosophila pectinifera
AACGCCATGGGTGGCTTTATGGACACTGCATTTAGCATATTTTATGGAGCTACGGCTATGGTTGAGATCATTTAAATAACTTTTACATACTTAAAGTATCATGTCTGGAGATCCTGGATCTTATTTTTAAGGCTCTCTTAATTATTGTTTAACAACCTCTTGAAGTTTGATATTATTAATAAGCACTAAAGCTTATATTCTGTCAAATAGGTTTTTCTTTGGTTATTTATATTATTTATATTATTTATATTATTTATATTATATATTATTTATATTATATATTATTTATTTATTATATTATGTTGTATTTATAAAACCACTCTTTTATATAACATTGATCTTGTTATTTATGGTTTTTAGAATGGAGATAAAATAACTTGAAATACTTCCTTATCATTTCTTCTAATTACTTTTAAAAATCTTTGTATATTTTTAGAATTTTTTTTATTATTATTACCATTAGCTTTTATTATTGAATAAACTTCAAATATATTTGTCTTTTAATTTTCCAGCGTCTCAGTTAATTGTATTTTTAAATTTATATTTATTTCCACTAGTTTGCAGAATAAACATAAACAAAAACAAGCAAAAAAATAAGAGAGCTCTAATGAAAATTGCATACTTCCTAGGGAAGTGGTCACTTCCACCCTCCAAATTGGGGCCGTCTTCCTTCCTCTTTTTTGGCTTTTAAGCCAAGAGGCTAATGCCTCTGGCTCTGTACAGTGATCACCCCGTAGAGGGTATCGCCGAAACTGGTTGTCGGGTTTTTGCGTTATCATTTGGATGAGTTATAGGTGAAAATTGTCGCGAAAGTCGTGAGTTATGAATTGGTTGTTGCCGCCGCGGCATGTAAGTGTTCGTGGGGCAACTTGGCGGCGAAGAAACCCGCGCCGCGAAGGTCAAGAAACTTGAAAACGCCGCGACTCAGGCTCAATGCTGTTTGGCATTTGCCGGCATTTAATTAATTAAAGTAAATCACATTTTGGCCTGCACAGCGGAGAGGCCGCGTTCGCGGCGGCGCACTGGCAGACATCATTAATCATTGAGAAATTAGCGCACATTTCCGTTCACCTTCAATAAATTAGATTCGTTATGAAAGCAAACAGAAACAGAAACAGAAACTAAAACTGAAACTAAAACTGAAACTGAAACCAAGCGCTGCGGGCCCTTAAGAAACCCTAGATGAAATTCAAAAGACCCATCATGGAGGGGGTCAAGCTCGAAGAGTTTTCCAACTTAAGAAAAAATATCTAGAGGGTTTTTAAGCAGGAGGAAAAATTAATATATAGACCATGGAAGATTCGTGGAGTTTAAGAGCATATATAGGCCTTTAACTCAGGAAATATTGTTGCTATAATGATGAGGAAATAATATTTCGATTTTTGTACTAATTCTGGAATATGTTTAAATAGATTTATTGTAGAATCTAATCTAATTATCTAAAATATATGAACAGCAATCCGAAAATTCTAAGTAAATATCAATATTAATTTCTACCTTCAGTTATTATGAATAAACTCAAAAAAAGGTTAATAAAACGAGTTACTAAAAAGAGTTTTTCAACTTAAGAAATAACATCTAGAGGGTTTTCAAGCAGGAGGAAGTATTATTATTTATACCATGAAAGATTCGTGGATATATAAGCCTTTAGCTCAGGAAATATTGTTGCCATAATGATGAGGAAATAATATTTAGATTTTTGTCCCAAGTTTGAAATATGTTTTAAATAGATTTATTGTAGAATATGTATTATCTAAAATATATGAATTAAATCAACCACAATACGAAAATTCTAAGTAAATATCAATATCAAATTCTACCTTCAGTTATAATGAATAAGCTCCCCAAAATGTTAATAAAACGTCTTGTTTTATGCGAATAAACTTCTCTTAATATATGTGGATACTATGTATATATAATCAACAAGTTCTACGTTCAGTTATTATGCAGTATAACCATATTTTGTATTTTTTATTGATTTATCTTTACATAACTCCAACTACCTCGCTGCAATTAAACGTGCTGCGCTGCGTCTACTCCTCGTGTTGAAATGTTGCAAAAACCTGTGATTTGTGTTTTGGATAATGTTGTACACCTGTACACCTGTTGGACAAACCAGGTGCTGATCGTTTATATGATGAATTTGCATATGTTGGCGGCTGCAGGCAGCTTAATTTGTGCAACATGCGGCATTATTTCGCAAGGCAACGCCAAAAAGCTGGACATATTTGCATCAATCAAAGGGGAGTGGTAAGTAAATTCACCAAGTTAAATACAGGTAATTTCATTAAATTAGAAACAGTAAATAACCAAGTCTTGCTAGTAGTTTCAGCGGTAATAATTATAATAAAATATTTAATTTACCATTAGTGAAATAATGAGTATTTATTTCTTCTATAAAAACTGTGCCTTAACATTCGGTGGTTTCACAAAAGCAATAATTTAATACCAAGTGCCTAGTCCTGCTAGTTTTTACGGGTATCTCACAGGGTATCTCATAGTCGAGTAGACTCGTCTATAGGCCATACCTGGCTTGTTATCTTTTCATTTTCTCCCAATATTTGCCTTTTAAATGCGCATATATTTCAATGGGATTCATCAAAACCTTTAACCCGCTGTTTGGCTCGTTTCCCTCTCGTTTTTATACATCCATCAAAATTAGAAAAAAAAGTCACAATAAAAAACCCTAAAAACAAAAACAGTGGTATATAAAAAAGAAGACAAATACAATCATTTAATTATCAAAATCAACAACAAGCTACGAGCTGGAATCGAGGCTGCCAAAAAACTTCCGCACGCCATAAAAAATAATTTCACAAATTAGTTGTCGCCCCAACAGAATCTTTCCCTCTCTCTCTATATATAGTATATATCTTTCTCTGACTGGGTGTAAACTTTCTAAGTTTTCAAGATTTTATTTTAATTTCTGCCAGTATTTAAAGGAGGAAAAAGTGTTTCAAGTGTGAGATTTCCATATAGAAAGTAAATGGAATTTTTGCAGTACTTGCTAATCATTTGTATGCCGAGAGAGATATATGTAGGTCTCGCTGAGAGTGTACCTGTTGAGGTATATACTCACCTCCACAGGTGTATGCGGCGACCTACACCTTGCAACACACGAGCAGCAGCCAGAGCCACATCGGCATTGTCAACGGGCAATCAGTGAAAGTTAAATCGAACAATGCATTTGCCTCTGTCGGGTCCACACCTTTCCACCTCCACCTCTGCTCCCCCTGGGCGCTGCTGTCACTCACACCTGTGTGTGTTACCTGTGCCGCAGGTGCCATTGTTGTAATTTCACACTCTCTCGGGAGAGAAAAGTGAAAAGAATCTCGAGAAACACAAGAAAGGCAAGCCGTCGAAAAAATAACTTCAAATCTTACGCTCACGCACAAGAGTGCGGAAGAAAAATCATGTTGAGGCGAAAAAACAATGCCGAAGCCACAACAGGTAACAGGTGTTTTAATTAAGGCGCGTGTGAAGCGTGTGGCCAGCCAAGGCAGGAAAATCAGCTAATAACAGTGGCTTAAAAATAGCTAAATTATTTGTATAATATATATATAAATCCTAATGAAATGTGTATAATTTTCCAATTTATTTGTGTATTTAAATATAGATACCTATGGTAATATCAGAAAATAGTAGCACACAAAATATATTAAGAATAATCATACAGAAAACTAAGTTAGGCTGTTTACTGAAGAGTAATTAAGAAATTAACAAATATATATTATATATTTTATTCTAATAAATAAACAATATATATATACAAAATATAATCTAAACTTCAGCGTCCAGACGTTTCTATTCCTGAGCTTAAGTTTTGGTGAAGGTTGGTTATATATTATATATTATATTGTATTAAATAAACAATATCTATATACAAATATATAATTTAAATTTCATCGTCCAGAATTGTGAGACGATTCTATTCCTGAGCTTAAATTTTGGTGAAGGTTGGTTATATATTATATATTATATTGTAAAAAATAAACAATATATATATACAAAATATAATCTAAACTTCAGCGTCAAGAATTAAGAGACGATTTTATTCCTGAGCTTAAATTTTGGTGAAAATTGACTCACATTTTCAAGTCCCCTAGTTAAATGCGATACAAGATCAGAGATTTCCAATGGATAGGATAATTGTATAATTTTATTAATGCTTCCACTTTATAGCGGAGTGGAAAATCTGTGACTGCCTGGGGAGCCAATTTGGGTCATAAATCTGCCCTTTGAAAGTCAAGGGCCTGCCAGGTCGTTTATCAAAGTCAATGAGCGTTGAGTGGATAATTCGATTTGAAATTTGAATTTCCCTCAACTCAACTACAGTTTACCCAAAGCTTAAAGTAACTAGCTCGGTTTCTCTTATTGAACTCGAGCAAAGTCAGTTGACCGAATGATTTACTTGACATCTCTCCGCGTAAATGTGCTGGCTGAAAAAATACCATAATAATAATAACAATAATGGAAGTGCATATGCATGGGGAAACAGGGAACACTGCCACAAAAATATCGCCATCGCTGGCAACAAAGGCGGCGATCCATACACTGCAATTTGCAGCGATGCCAGCGGAGCGCAAAGATGAATTCCGAACTGGAGGAAGCGGAGAGCGAGGGGCAAAAGGAAAACTTTAGACTTAAAATGTTGGAAAACTCGTTTCGTCTCGGCCAAAAGAAAAATGCAGATAAAAATAAATAACGAAAACGAAAACTAAACAAGAAATGGCATCTGCCAAAGCTGGCAACGAATGTACACGTACCCTGGGAAAGTTATACTCCAAGGGAATTTATTATAAAATATTATTAACTAGGGAAACGAACGGACTTGAAGTTAATTAATTAAAAATAATATTTCTTATATTTTAAGATGTTGAACTTGATTAATCTCAATTATTTACATTAAATTAAAGGCTTGGTTCTATATAAAGTCATATAGCAGAACTAAACCCAAAAGGAGCTCTAGAAAAGTATTTTTAATACTCCAAGGGAATTTATAATAAAATATTATTAATGAGGGAAAACAAACGTACTTATAGTTAATTAATTAAAAATAATATTTGTTAATATTTTCAACTGTTTAACTTGATAAAACCCAATTATTTACAGTAAATTTAAGGCATTACACTTTATGGTTCTATGTAATGTCGTATAGCAAAGCTAAAACCAAAAGGAGCTATAGAAAAGTATTTTTAATACTCCAAGGAAATTTATAATAAAATATTATTAATTAGGGAAATCAAACGGACTTATAGTTAATTAATTAAACATATAATTTCTTAATATTTTCATCTATTTAACTTGATTAATCCCAATTATTTACATTAAATTTAAGGCATGGTTCTATGTAAAGTCTTATGGCAGAACTAAAACCAAAAGGAGCTTAAAAAAAGTATTTTTAATTTAATATTTACATTATATTATATTATATTATATTATTATTATTATTATTTTATTATTATATTATATATAAATAGTCATTAAATCAGGACAACCTCCATAGAGCATATAGCCCTGGCTATAGCTCCCTGTAAAAGACAACCAAGTGAAGTATACGCACTGGGGGCCGAGGGTGAGATGGAGGATATACCACTGGCGGCTAGGAGAAGTCCCAGTCCAAGTCCAAGTCGAAGTCTTGGTCGAAACAGAAGTCTCTGTGGAAGCCATAGCGCAACCAAGAATTTTCCTAGCCAACATCTTGATTGTGCCTACATCAACTGGGTCCTCAGCTGCCCCGGCCACCTCCTGCGGCCGCTGGCAAACTTGATTTAAGCTGTTGTTTATGAATTTCTTGGCCATCAGCAGAAGTAGAAGCAGAAGCCACAGTGGCAGTGGCAGTGGCAGCGGCAAAACACTTTTGGCCAGGCCTGGATCCCAAGCTAAATCCGAGTCCGAGACTGAGCCCGAGCCCGAGCCTGAGTCTGAGCCTGAGCCTGGGTGAATGGTCAAGTCATAAATAAAAGATCTGCGGCAGCATTCTGCAGATGTCGTCTCTTTAATTACCCTCGGCTCACATCACATGTTCTTCGCGAGCAAGCACACACGTTTAATGGACCAAGCCTAATGTACACTCTCTTGGCCAACACATCTTCCGTTGCCCATTTTATGTTCTTCTTCCAGGGGAGATGTTCCGCAAACAGTTAGACCCAAATTCAGGCCAAGCCCAGCAGAATCTGTCTTTCTAAGCGATTCTCACTGGCCAGCAAAATTCTTAATTATTCACATGTATGAGATGCAAGTCTGCCTGATTACAGAAAAGAAATCTTAAGAGCTTGGGAATTGGCCACTAGAGTTAGCCAACTCGCATGTCATTCCGCTAAATCTATAAATAAAGATACATAATATTTTATAATCAATGTTTAGATTCAGAGAAAAATTTACAAAATATAAGTACCTATTATTATTATTCCTCTAAATCTAAAAATAAAGATACCTCATATTTTATAATCAATTTTTGGATTTCGAGAAAAATCTACAAAATAAAAGTAACTATTATTTTATAATCAAAGTTAATAATCCCTTCTGAGACATATAGTTTAAGACCTAAATACTTAAGCTACCTGCATTATATATATTAAATCTTCATCTTTTATCAATCATTTTCGGGTAATTCTCTGAGAGCTTTGGCAATATAAAGTAGTTTAATTCCGAATTTAACAAACATTTGTATTCTAACATGGTTTAGTTTGTAAATGAATACTATTTATTATTGTAAATGAATATTATTATATATTATTTATTATTTATATTTATTATTCATTCTATTTGAATCTATATTCGATGGCAAACAGTAAAAAAAAATGCCATCTATTGATTAATAAAGTATTATATATTTAGGCATTGCACTTATAAACAATTGAGGCACTTAAAAAATATTCTCTTCTACTTTTTACTGTTCTCTCTTTTTTTATTAAATTTTTCCCTGGCTCGATTGGCCCAATTTATTCACCTGTTGCTCCCAATAATTTGCCCGCACACTACGGTGGTGACCTTCCATCCGGCCCACTGACCCCCGAGCTGCACTTTCATCTCAAGGGTGACCCACACACATACACACAGCAGCCACGGGGGGAAATAAACACAGAGGTACACTCGAAGAAAGCTTACTCACGTGTGCTGGCTCATAAATAAATAACATTTAGATCCCGTTTTTCTTCCAACAAAAGCTTAATGCCAAAGAGGTGTGTGTGCGAGAGTGAGTTGGGTATATTGTGTTAAATTCGCCGTTAGCTCACCTGAAGATATCTTCTCTCTCGCTCAAACTGTCTGTTTAAATTTTGGAAGCACCTTTACGGCTTTGTTGTTGCTATGTTTGATGTTTTTCTTTAGCACTTATCCGTAATATGCGTAACAGAAAAAAATGCACAAAAAAACAAGAACTTTAAATATTGAAGGAATGGCTTAGATTCACTGATTTGGTGAGTGGAAAAGTTGTAAATCAACCAACTTCTTTGAGCGGCGCGCACAAACTAACTTACTCTAATAACAATAACAAAAACACGCGGCAGAGAGAGGGGAAAATATGTATGTGCGTTGTGCAAAAGAGGGGGAAGAGATCAAAACCGGTTTCAACTTAAGCTCTGGCGAGCTTTTATTTTTAAATATAATAAAGAGCCTATTTTAAAGAGAGATTTGAAAAAATACAAAATAAATGTATGGATTAGTCAAGACACGCACCTTAGCTAATACACTCACATTTGTATGTTTAGCTCAGATTTAAACAACTTCTTGCTACCCTTCGTTGATGCTAGTAAATATATGAACCATTTAGTACATTAGCCAAGACTCGAGCCATTAAAGAACGTATTTTAAGATCGTAAAAATAATAACGATAAACGGATTTTTGGAAAATAACATAAAATTCATATTAAAATACATAAAAAGTGTATAAAAAAAATATTAGTAAGCCCAAGAAGCCCGGTAAGGTAAGCCTTAACCCCTTGTTATAGTCCTTATAGAGTCTAATTTTTTAGTAGTGACTTCGTCTACTCTGAGATTATATTTTCACGGCTTTTAAAGGACCTTCCCCTTTAAATAGCAAGTCTAATAGATTTCTCATTTTAAATCTTATCTTCCTGCATTATTAAAATCCTAAAAATCTCTTCTGCTTTCTCTCTTCAATCGACTGTTGTCAGGTGATTTCCTAGCACATCCTTTAATCTTATAAATAATGCAAGCAAATACCATTCCCTCGCTCCAGACACTGCACTTTAGAGAAATCAAAAGTGGATTCACTTTTCCGCATTTCTTACTGAATAATATATGGGATCCTGCGGGATTTCTACCATTGAATGTTGGTCCTTTCTGAGATCATAAGAATCGAAAGCTAGGCTTTTTCCTTACTATCTCTAAGGAGAGGTATCTACTGACAGGTAAGTATCACATATATGATGTAGCTGGGAATTTTTCCGACTGATTTTTTAACAAAGATTTCACAATACCGCCGAATTTGAGTACTTTGTGACTAAGTCTGGATTTGTGTGCTGAAGCCGAGGCTCCAAGCGAATGCCGGAAGTTGCCTTTCGAATGCAAAATGCAAATTTAAGGAACATTAAGGGGCAGGGCCCGGGGCGATAAGGACACGCTGATAAACGAACTTGAACATTTTTGACAGTTGTGCGTATAAATCTTGAAATGTTTTAATTTGCTTGCGAATCGATTTAAAGCGCACAGCACTCACTCTCCGAGTCCAATGGCACTGGCACTCGCAATGGCACTGGCTGAGGCACCGGCACCGGACAGGGATAGGGAGAGGGAGAGGGGGAAGCGACAGCAAAAAGCGCAGGGAAAAATGGCAAGAAAAAATGGTTAAAAAACGCAAAGGAGCGTAGAGCAATGGCAACGTAGTCCTCCAATGCGGCAACATCGTTGCGTATGATTTATGAATGACATTTCAGCTCTTTGCTACCCTATACTAAGGCAGGCATTGCCTGGTCCTTAGGCCATTTGCAAGGCTGCAGGGTACTGCAATTTTGAGTTTATATTATTTGAGTTTTTGGGAATAATTTGTACATAAACAACGCTTCGAAAATAGATACTTCATGGTCGCTCTTTAATTAATTTATGTAACCCAGAGTTCTTCTACTTTATTCTGTAGAACATTTCTAAAGAAAAAATAATTCATTTACTGAAAAAATATATTATTATATTATTATATATTATTATTATTAAATATATAAGTATATTAATACCATATAAAGGGCAATCAATTGTTTGCTATATAATGGGCTTCTCACTTTTTATTCCCTTGTTGGGGTATTATAATTTTGGTCACAAGTTTGCAACAAATTTGCGTTGCCAAGCATAAAAGTATATATATTTATTGGATGGGAAGAATCAATAATTAATCGGTATATATTACATCTTTAAAAAATGTATATAGAATTAGGTACCTCATACATTTTATGGCAAACTTTCAGACACCTTTTTAGGCGATTTCTTTTGTTTCTAATTATATATATATGTCAACTATATCTTCTAACTGTTATAGGCACGATTGAGCCTTATTCTTGTATTTACATTACAATATCAACTATATCTTCTAACTGTTATAGACACTATTTTGCCAAAGAGTGTGCAGAGACCGGCTTCTCACAGTTAGCTTCCTTTCAGCCTTATTTTTTTCGCCTTGGCTGTGTGTGGAGCAGCACGAATTAGCCAAAAGCCGTTGCCAAGGCTCTCAGTATCCAGTGTCCAGTGTCCAGTGTTCAGTGTCCCAGTGTCCATGGGCTCGGAGTGTTTACCTTTAAAGCATTGCTGGCTCGCCATTTTTCTTCTTTTTTTCTTGCCCGGTTCTTGTGATTTTGATTTCGGTTCCGCTCTTGTTTTCATTTTTTTCTTTTTTTTGGTTTTGTAATTTTTGCTCTTGAGGCTTTATAGCCGGCCGCTGTCTCTTTTTTAGTGGACCAATCCCAGTTCCATTCCCAATCCCAATCCCAATCCCAATCCCAATAGCAATCCCAATCCAGGGCCAGGCCAGGCCAGGCCAGGCAATTCCATATCATATTTTTGCATTGACCCCGGTCCGGAGACCGGAGTCCGGAGTCGGCTCTCGGTTTTTTGCTCTTGGCGTTTATAGATTGAGTACTTTATCAAAAAAACGAGACATCAAAGCGTATATCATGTCAGCTGCAGACGCACCAAAGGGGGGCGCTGCGGCCAACAGGGGGAATCCCCTGTGTTTCCCCCCTTTTTCCCCCTTTTTCCCCCTTTTTTTCCCAACTGCATTTGCATTCGCATTCCCCCCTCCACCGCACACAGCCATAACTTAGCCAATGGCCCTGCCCGGGCGCCATTTTGTTTATCTTTGTCGCCGGCGCGGGTGCGAAGGAGTCGATTCCCGATTCCGCGTCCATTCCGTGTCCTTTACAGCCACGAAGTTAGTGCAAAGCCAAAGCTTTGGCCAAAAAGCGCACTCAGTCCAATCACTGCCATGTCATATCCATATACAAACTGACTATATGCCTCTCCAATATGCGATATCTACTAAACCACGTTCTCCACTAATCTATGGGTCATTTGGGTTTGTTCTTTAATTTGAAATCTTAATATTTCGCCAGGGTATAGCTGGGGATATAGCTGGTTCCCACCCAGGTCTGGTCTGTCCTATCGATCTTCGGGCATCGCCAGTCGGCAGTGACTCAGACTGCTCCCATAAGATCATGGTGCATTGGGTTTTGGATTGGATTGGGTTTCGCGTCCCAAATGAGTTGCGGCGATGAGTATGAATGGATCGTCAGAGTCATCGGCGGGGCTGCCATGAATGGACCGCTTTTGTGTGCGGCTACAGTGGGGCATCCATAAAAGAAACCATCTATAAAGAAATATCTATCTATAAAGAAATATCTATCTATAAAGAAATATCTATCTATAAAGAAATATCTATCTATAAAGAAATATCTATCTATAAAGAAATATCTCTTTATTATGGATTAAATTAGAATGAAATACATGTACCCATTAAAAAGGCTTACAAATAATTGCCTTACAATTATCTACCCTATCTAAAAAGATATTATTACAAATGAAATTAGAATGGAATATATATACAAATTAAAAGGGCTTACAAATAATTAAACAAATGAATAATGATATATAATCCAAGGTATTTAGCTGCCTTACAAGATCCACACTACCCTCTCCAATGCATATAAATAATAATAATAATAATTTTGTGTGATTTTCATGTAGAGGCCCTACTGTACTGTGGGTTCTGGCACTCGTGGGCGTTGAAATCGGTTGCCAGTCATCGAGTGGGAGCGTTTTCTCCGCTCTCCCAGTCCTTTCTGTTTTGGTTTTTTGTCTAGCAGCCGTGTGGGTGGGATATCATGGGTTAAAGGGGGCGGAGAGCGCTCCATTCTTCGCTGTAAATGAACTGGAATTAGCTTACACTCTTGATGCATTTTATTTCGATTCGGTAGGAAATTGCAGCTGATTGCTTGTAATCTCTGATCATTGTCTTGGGTCTTAGATTGCACTTAATGGATAACGTTTCAATAACTTTATGGGGGAACTTAATGATAAATAGGCAATTTATTTTTGTATTTAATGAACATTTCTTAAGACGTCCAAAGAGCTAAGGAACTTTTTAAGATATTAATAGTTGATTAATGTATATTAAAATATATATTCCTCAAACTAACAATCTCTCTGAATTTAATAGAAAAATTCCAAATAAGAAGTTCCTTAAAAGAACCCTAAGTAAGCTTTATATTTAACTGATAAAGTAAACAATTTAAAGCCATAAACCTAACTAACCTATGCCGAACTCTGAATTCAATAGAAAAATTCCAAATAAAAGAACGCATTAAGATCCTTAAAATAACCCTAAGTAAGCTTAGTATTTAACTGATAAAATAAATAATTTAAAGCCAGAAACCTAACTAACCTATGCTGAACTCTGAATTCAAAACAAAAATTCCAAATAAAAAGAACGCTTTCAGATCCTTAAAAGAACCCTAAGTAAGCAAAGTATTTAACTGATAAAATAAATAATTTAAAGCCATAAACCTAGCTAACCTCCTCTGATTAAAACCCATTTATCGGCTGAGCTTGGAGTTTACACATTTGTTAATTTCAGACCTAAAACGTAAATCTATATAGATCTCTATGCAAATGAAGGGAGGAGGCGTTCGTCAAACGGAAACGGAAAACGAAATATTTCTCGAAATTGCAGACCGAAATGAGAAATGCCACAGATGGACGCGATATGGGGAGGGGGATGGAGATGGGGATGAGGATGGGGATGGGGACGGAATCACATCAGACACCGGCATTGGCCAGTCAGCCAATTAATATTTTGTTAATTTCGCTTTAGGTTTTTGTCTTCGGCAGGGAACCGGCGGACTGTTGGCTCGTGTCCGACTGCTGCTCACATTTATTTCCATGCGCATTTCTTGCTTATTTGCTTGCATAAATAAGCGAAACAGAGAAAAAGCCGGGCAAACGTCAAAACTTTTAAAATTTCAATTTCCGGTGCAGCAGCAGCAGCAACGCAGATGAAGATGGACCCCCAAACACACACACACACACACACACAGGCCGAGGCCCGATTTCATTCATAAAAGGGATACCTGGACAAAGGAGGATCCTCGGCGGCCCGCGACTCGCGACTGGCAAGTGCAAAGAAGGGCCAGGGCCAGGGCAAAATTAATTTTATTTTGATATTTGCGCAACAAAATCGCCAGCGAAATTATCACAACAAGTTATTTTTCAGACGCGCCAAACAAAAACCATCAAATTTATCAAAAGCGACAGGCGTGAGGAAGGAATCAGGATCGGATAGGATCGCCTCGCAGCGTATATGCATCTGTCAGATGAGGTATAACCTTGGCAGACTGTTCGTTATTCGCATTTGCATTTATTCAAAATTAATCGGAATAGTCCGCTTCAGCGTTGGATTTTTTCCTCAGCTCTTATTTATTTTTTCCCTCTCGATTTCCTGCTGTGAGAGCTGAGAGCTTCGTGGGGATGTGTTGATGGAACCGAATCGAAAAGGGAACCCCTTAAGTTCCTTCTTAAAGTCAAGTGCTTAACTTATTTATTTTTTGAGGTAATTCACTGCATTGTGAAGTACAAATATGTGTGTTTTCTTTTGTAATATTTAGGATTTAAATATTAATAGAGCAAGTATGTGTTTCTTGTTAGAGATATTTGTAATTTTGAAAGAAAAGAAAATATCTCTTAAATATCTCTCTCACTTCTCTCTCACAAATAATAATGAACCTAATTTCTCAACTATTATTATAATAAATTAATATTAACCAAAATTTAGGCCCTTTAATTTATTTAAGTTTTGTGTGTTTTCTTTTGTAATATTTCAGATTTAAATATTAAGACAGCATACTTAGGCATATGTGTTGCTTATTCAAGGTTTTTGTAATTTTAAAAGAGGAGAAAATATCTCTCTCCTAAAAATAATAATAAACCTTATTATCTTAACTGTAGTAATAATAGATTAATATTAACCCCAATTTAAGCCTTTTAATTTATTTAAGTTTTGATATAAAGTACAAATTTGTAAAGAAAACTCTTGTAATATTTAAGATTTAAGTATTAGGACAGCAAGCATAGGAATTTGTGTTTTTTATTCCAGGTTTTTGTGATTTTGAAAGAAAAGAAAATATCTTTAAAACATCTCTCTCTAATTATCTCAACTATAATAATAATAATAATAATTTAAGCTATTAACTTAAGCTTAATTACCACAATTTAAGCTTTTAACTTAAGCCTAATTATTTAAGTTTTGATATGAAGTACAAACTTATGTGTTTTCTTTTGTAAAATTTAAGTTTTAAATATTAATACATTCCAGGTTATTATAACTTTGAAAGAAAAGAAAATATCTTTAAAATATCTCTCTCTCCTAAAAATAATAATGAACCTAATTATCTCAACTACAATAATAATAGTTTAATAGTTTAATAATAGTTTAGTTGCCACAATTTAAGCCTTTCCATTTATCAAGCCCCTAATCTAGTCGTGGCTTTAAATTTTGATAGCGCCACAAAATCCTTTTGTTTTTTTGTTAATCATTTATTGCCGCCGCTGCAAACGGCTTTCTATTTTTTCCATTTCCTGTAATTTCCATGGAGTGCATTTGTGTATTTTAAATATTTATGTTTATCAGCTTGTCCTTTTTTACTTGTTGTTTTTGCAATGAAATTCCATTACATATTCGCCTGTCGCTATGTATATCTGTTTCAAAGGCAGCGCACGCAGAAATTATTTTAATTTTCAATAAAAATGCAAATATTTTATTTATAATTTTGTGCAGAAAAAAGAAATGCGTGCATACAAATACAAATGCAAATACATGTATTCATGTGTGTGCGTGGATTTCCATCATCTTCACCAACCGCATTCAATATTGTCCGACGCCCACGCACACACACACACACACACACACACACACACACGGGGAATAGATAGATTTTCCACCAACACACCAGGCTTTTCGCACGCCACAGTTTTCCTTAGATATATGTGGGGAATATGTGCCGGGAAATGCTCGCTGGGTTGTCCCCCGGGCCGAAGCGGCGACAATTTGGCGGCTGTTGTAGTGGGAAAAATTAAAAGGAAAAAATGTATGGAATAAACGAAATCGAAAACTGACAGCCCGTCAAACTGACAAACTGACAAACTGACAAACTGACGAAACAGAAGCATTGACTGCAGCCTTGTTAAACATATTTCCACTGTCAGCCCGAGGTCAGCTTCTGATTCGTTTTTTAATTTCGAGTCTTGGGCATATCGGTTAAGGTTTAAGTTTATTTAAACCTTTATTTAGAATTAGAAGGAGATATTTGAATATGGAATAAGCCAAGAAATTAACATAAAACATATATACCCGGTCGGTTGAGGTGTTTATAACTTTATTTATAATTAGAAGGAGATATTTGTAATCCAAGAAACCCACAAAAAGCATATAATGTTACAGCATTTTTATATTTACAAAGTCTTTAATGATTTCTAGCTTGGAGTGAACACTTAGATTAAACTTTTTCCAGCAGACCTGAATTTATATATCCTTTTTCAGTATCAGTATCAGTATCAGTATCAATATCAGTATCAGTATCAATATCAGTACCAGAAACTCACCGACTTCAATACTAAGCAGGAGTATGAAGAATTTGAACTTGGGAATTCTAGGGCAACGGCAGCGTACAAAGCACATATGCTGAAGAAGCCCCGTGCCTGCCTTGGAGTTAGCACGAGTTAAGCCTGGAATTTATATTTATATATATTTAAATTTTTATTTATATTTATATTGATATTTATATTTAGATTTATATTTATTTATATTTATATATATACTTATATTATATTTTATATTTATATTATGCTGATATTTGCTTATAAACTATCAGTTTTTCCCCATAAAAAAAGAGTTCCTTTAACCCATGAGAGCATTGGAAAGTCGCACCATTTAATAACTTTTTCACTTGTGTCATTCAATGCGTATTGATGTGCATATTTTATGTTATTTGTTTATTTATTTTTGACTGCATCTCTGCCGCTTGGGTTTGGGTCTTAGGGGTCCCGGGGCTTCCCCCGACTGATTGTGAAATTTTTACGCGCACTAAACTGTCAACTGCAGTGCGGGGGCTCGCTTTCAGGCTTTTGTGCGTTTTCGCATACAGGAAATTATCAAAATGCAATTTTCAATTAAATGCAAGGAAAAAACACAGCAAACAACACAGTGGCGACAAAAGCGGAAACGGATGCAAAAACTATTGGCAAATTCAAGCGGCTAACAGCGAACAGAGTGAGAGGGGAAAAAAATGCCACTTTTAAGAATATAAATTTAAGTAAAATTATATTGAATTTGTATTAAAATAAACTGTCAACTGCATTAATGTCATAACTACTCTCGAGCTGGAAAAAATTCTAATGGAATATATATGGAATGGCATTAAAATGTATGTTTTGTTATGTATTAATATATTTGAGAGACTTCTCCTTCTCCCTAAGAATTTCACTCAAAGTTAAGTAATAAATGTCTGGGCTTGTAGAAATATCCTTTAGATATTTTCAGGGCGCGTGTTGTGTGTGTGCCTCCGGCAAACAAATTGCCAGCAATTAGTCAGCGAGATTGAGCAACAAAAGCCATGAAAGAGATATAAATAAGAAATCCAAAGGGGAAATCCAGGTAGGCATCAGGTGAGGCCCCGAATGGCAGCGAGGGCGGCAGCAGCAGTTGTGATTTAAGATAACCATCGCCAGGACAGAGTGACAAAGTGACAGACTGGCAAACTGGCAAACTGACAGGCGCACTTGCCGACATCTTTGCGGCCGTTAATGCCACTGGAACGCGACACTTTCCGCGCGGGCCGCGGCCTGACAAATGATGATGATGAGATGAGGCCGGGGCTGGACCGAGGCTGGAGGGGGATCAGCGGGCCCTGGGAAGCTGCCACAATGATCGGCGGCAGCACGCGCAAAAAGGGGACATCGGACATCGGCCACATGCAAATCCGTGGGCTGCCGTTGACACTTCCCCGGGACACAGCCCAGGGCAAGCCAGTAGTAACTCTCAAAAATAGTTGGTTACTTTTAGAGCTCTTTCTGCAGTCCAAAAATATTTATATTTTATTGCTGAAGAGTTACCTGCTGCTGTGGCTATTGGCACAGGTAGAGGTACCATTCAGAGGCCCATTCAGATACAGATGCGGATACAAAGTGCATCTCGCCAGCTGGACCTCACACTAAGCTGTCGGCTTTGCCATTAAATCCACTCGCCATTCGCCGTCCGCCGTCCGCCACTCGCCCTCCTCCCTCTCCCTCCTACCTCTCCCTCTCCCCTTTGTCCCAGACCGAGGGATATATAAATATATGTGCAGCATCTATATCGGCCTCAGTTTTAGCACTTCATCTGCGGCCTCGGCTCCTGGCATGTGGGTGCTTAGTGCGCCTTTTGTTTTCACCCATTTTCCAGGGGCTTCATAATTCCCCGGCACGAGATTTTCTCACCTTGCCAACATTTCAATGGCTTTCCCTTCATATTTTTAGGTTTTCTTCTTTGGTCAGGTGTGAGAAAACCCCTTTCGAGATGACTTTCCTGGCCAGGAATCCTGCGGAAAGAGAGTTTATGTTTTCAGTGATTATTTCATACTTTATTCAAATACTTGTTTTGAATCACTCAATACTTATGAATCAGATAAATAGATTGCATAAGATACAGCAATTTAAGTATTATATATATTATATTATAAATAATCCATCTTTGTTTCACTTAAAAATGCATTTAAAGCTGGATTTTGTAATTATATTGTAATCAAAAAATTACCCAAAGTTACAAGTATATTTTATACTTATTATTTGGTTATTTCACACTTTATTCAAATACTTGTTTTGAACCACTCAATACTTATGAATCAGATAAATAGATTGCATAAGATATAGCAATTTAAATATTATATAAATTATATTATAACTAAACCTTCTTTGTTTCACTTAAAACTGCATTTAAAGCTGGCTTGTGTAATTATCTTGTATTCGTAAAATTACCCAAAGTTATAAGTAAATTTTATAGTCTAAATAAAATGATTTCCTTAAATACCTCTAAGTAAACTATAGTTTCTCTCAAGCACACATAAATACCTTAAATACAAATAAACAAATTAAATAAAATAAACAATAAGAAGACTCAAAATTATACTTTAAAATATAAAAGGACTTCAAAGTTAGCTCCTTTAAATTATAACTCAACCTGTATCAACTTTATGCCTTAAATGTTGTCTTTGTTGAACAAATCGAAGGGGAATCTCTGCCGGAGTCAGTGTATTGGGGACCTGAAATCTCAGGGATCTGAAAAGTTAATCACATTTGGAATATTCCATATGGCGGAGCTGGAGCCGGCTAATCTGCCTGGAGCTAGGAGCGCCGAGGGAGGGAGGTGACCTGGCTCCTGGCTCCTGGCTCCTTAGTCCTTCGCATTGGAGGTGTATCCCTCAAGATACTGCCAACAGTGGCAGCGGCAAGGACAAGAACCAGAACAGGACGAAGGCAGCACTTGAGACTGCCAGCAAGTTAGACAAGGACGAAGCCAGCAGGACACTCTCTGCCTGCGGGGTGGAGTTGGGTGTGCGGGGTGCACGGGGTGTGCGGGGTGTGCGGGGTGTGCGACTGTGTGTTTGCGTGTCGTGTGTGTCAAGTGTCAAGTGTCGACGCCTGACGGACGCAAGTGTCAACCATCTGGAGGAGCGACAAGGAGCACCGCCCCCCAACGCCCACTTGGCTCCTGGCAACCCTCGTCCCCTAGTTTACTGAGGAAAATATTTGGGTATAATACTAGGGAATATATTATAAATATAATATTTAATTTTATATAATATTTGGGTATAATAATAAGGAATATATATTATAAATATATTATAATTTTAATATAAAATTTTGGTATAATAATAGGAAATATATATTATAAATATAATATATAACATTTAATTTTATATAATTTTAATATAATATTTTGGTATAATAATAGGGAATATATTATAAATGTAATATATAATATTAATACTACTACTAATGAATAAAAATAATTACAATATGCTTGCATATAAATATAATAAGAAAGAGTATTCATGTTAAAAGTAGCTTGTAAAGTAATTTAGAAACAGGCCAGATAAATAAATTAAAATTACAAAAAACGTATGTAATTTTTCAAAGAAATTAATTACAGTAAAAAATAGTATTCATGTTAGAAGTAGCTAATAAAAATTTTTAGAAACAACACAGATAAATACATTAAAATTACAAAAAACTTATGTACTTTTTCAAAGAATATTCTAATCTAATATAATATAATAAGGTGCTAAGACATGGCACTCCTGTTCTAGATTTTTTACCATATATACCTTATTTCACCTATATCTTAACTATACGTTTACTCTTGTCTAAACTATATTTTAAATATATCTTAACTATATCTAGACTGTATAGAGAATATTCTAATTTAATATCATAACAAATATAAGGTGCTCCTGTTCTAGATATTTTACCAAATATACCATATTTTATCTATATCTTAACTATACCTTTAAATATATCTTTATAAACTATACTTTAAATATATCTTAACTATATCTAGACTGTACAGATCTTGGAGTTATTTTTATTTTTATTGATTAATTTTTTGCAGTGCGCTCCTGCTGCTTCTTTGGCTCCTGTTTCGGCGCCTGTATGCCCGTGTCTGTGTCTGTGTCTGTGTCTGTGGCTGTTCTGTGTCTGTTTCTGTCTCCTGGCGATGTCACAGGTCACCGCCCATTGTGGGCGGGCTGTTATCCTGCGGGGCTGTGGACTGTGAACTGTGGGTCTTGGGGCTTTGGGTCTGGGGTTTGGGGTTTTGGGCTTTTGGGGCGTTGCAGGATTGGGGCTTAGATGGCTGCCGCTGCCACTGCCATTGCCGCTGCTGACCATGGCAACCGAAATGGCGATGGCCACGCACACGAGCACAAGTAATCATAATAAAGGACCTGAGGACGAGGAGGGAGGCGAGGAGGAGCAGGAGCCGGGAGGAGGCCGGGAGGAAAATCTTATTTCACGCTGTAAACCACAAGGGAACGTGCCAAACACCGCAAGCAATAAATGAGACGATGACGACGAGCAGAAAAATTGCCACAGAGCGGCAGGACAACGGGCGGCAGGACGACGACGGGACGACAGGCGAAACATGGTGACATTGTAATAATTATGCCAAAGATTATCCTTAGACCCGCCGCCGCACGCACACCCACACACACATAGAGCAAGGTATATATATATCTGAAGCGGGCGAGTGAGTGAGACAGAGGTGTGAGGGCGGCGACTGTTGTGCCGCAGGATATAAGCGGCAGGACAACGACAGCAGCAGCAACGGCAACGACAACGGCAACGACAACGACAACGACAACTACGACGACAGCTCGACGATGTTTCCAGCCGCGAGCAAGCGCGTTAAGTAGATGAGCTTCAATTTGTGTACCGCCCTCTCCTCTCCGCTCCGCTCCACACACTTGCACACACACCCTCCGACCGTCTCTTATGCACTGACAAAAAATATGGGATATATATATAAGCTGTAATATAATATTGAGAAGAGCTTCAAACGTCATTTCAATATTTTATTTAAATGTATTACTTTACTTTGCATTATAAAAATTAACATAATAATTACCATAATAATAATTATATTATATAAAAATATATTATATAAAAACATAAATATAACAAGGCGGACTGCCCAAGAAAATGTAGTACCATGATTCTAGGAACATTAAATACATTTAAACATTAAAACAATTAAATAATTAAATGCAGCACAGGTTCCGGGAAAATTTGAATTTTCTATTTAAGACAATGACTTTAAACAGATCCTTGAAGTATATCAAGATTAAGCCATAATTTCATATATTTCCTTCTATATCTTAGCCCTAAATGTTTATTTTTAATAAATATTTCATTAACTTAACTTAATTAAAAAAACAAATGCAGCAAAAAAGCAAAATAAGTAAATGCAGCATAGGTTCCGGGAAAATATGCATTTTTTATTTAAAGCAATGACTTTAAACAGATCTTTGAAATATATCAAGATTTATAATAATATTATAATTTCTAATTTTATAATTATAATATAATTTCTTATATTTCCTTCTATATCTTAGCCTTAAATGTTTATTCTTACTAGATATTTCATTATAACTTAATTAAAAAAATATATGCAGCATCTAATGGTACCCAATAATCAAATACCTTTCTGTTAAGTTATAGCTCTTCAAAAAGGAGTTTTCCATTAATCTAACAAATAAAGCCGTATTTATTTGCAGTGCATAAAACCTCTCGGCATCCCTACCTCTCGTTTTGGCCATTTTCCTGAGGTCCTGGCGTTGGACGGATATCCTGTAACCAGATTTGCCCTATGTGATTAAGTAAGTCATTGAGATGGTCCCGTCCTCGATAAGCCGGGGTGACCTGACCCCTAACCATTTTATCCTGCCCCTTTTGTTGTTGTTGTTGCTGTTGTTGTTGCTATTGTTGTTGCTGTTGTTGCTGTTGCTGTTGTCACGCTTGTAAATTGTTGTTGCATGTTGATGATGAGGACGATGATGACGCTGACGATGATGTTGCCTCCTTCAGGGTTTTTATCGCCTGGCTAGCATCTTAAAGTTTACAAAGCAAATGCGGGAGACGAGAGGCTACAAAAATATATAGTAAAATGGGAATAGATTTTTTGTTGCTCTCTGTTTTTAATTCCTCTTTTTTTATATATTTTTTTTGCCGCTTCCACGTTGCCAAGGCTAATTAACAAGGCAACCAAAAAACGAACGAAGCCCAAGGACCGTGGCTAGAAATGGGATACATGAGATAAACCCAGAAATGGTAACTTTATTTAACTTGCTTACATATTATGCGTACTTTATTTGTACTAAATAAAAACTACTACTTAAATATAACACTAATATATTAATTAAGTATTAATATATTAATTAAGTATTCATATATTAATTAATAATCTATTAATATAAATTTATTAATGGGATACATGAGCTAAACTCTGAAATGGAAAGTTTATTTAACTTGCTTACATATTATGCATACTTTATTTGTACTAAATAAAAACTACTACTTAAATATGGCATTAATATATTAATTAATTAATTATTAATAAATCAGAAAGTGTCTTAATGACAACAAAATTCCCCTAAGGAAACCTGCATCTTTTTCTTGATTTTTTAATCATTAAGTTTCGAAATAATAATAATAAATAATGCTAAGAGCTCGTAGTAAAGTCTCACTTATAACTATGATTATGGGAATTTTGACGCAATGTCCAGGCCTTTTTGCCAACTTGCCCCACTGTGCATGGTGCGCAATCCGCACCGCCGAAACCAATTTCGCGACATTGTGGGCGTGTCAGCCAAAGCTCGTGACAAAAAGATGGACAGCCGGGCAAACAAATGTCAGACAGACAGGACCAAACGGAATGATGGTCCCTGATAGTCAAAGGTGTGGGGGGTGGTCGGGGCCGAGCAGGGGAATAGGACGGAAAAACACAAAACTTAGAACAAAAATTTAACATTTTCTAAAAGCTTTTTATGATGGTATTTATTTTTAAATAAAAAATACTTCCCAAAACCCAATTTTATTATGAAAAATTGTGTGGAAATTAATTTTGGGATAACAAAACTTCACCTATATATCGATTTTACCAAAGAATATGACTAGAATATTCACAGAGTAAAGTGCCAGCTCCTGTGCTATTTGTAAGCCTTTTCTGCAATATTTTTCTGACCGTGTAGTAAACAGTTAGTTAGTTTGGTTGGTTTTTGCCCGGTTGGCCTGGTTGGCCGGGAGTTGGAGTGTCAGCGGTTATGCCACGACCATAGTTGGTCTGTCTCCCTGTTTGTTTGCTTGTTGATTTGTGTGTATTTCAGATCGCAATCCCCAGTCCCCAATTGCAGGCAAGCCCCTCAAGTAAAAATAGCGAGGCGAAAAAAAGGCAGGAAAAAAGTGAGGGAAAATATATAGAAGCGAAGTGAACTGAGTGACACGGACACGAAACTAAACTGACACTTCAAACGACAGAAGCAGCGTCGGAAAATGGGAAATGCCACAGATATGAGCCCGGGAAAATGAAGCGGAAAAACTCATCAACATCAAATTTAAACCAAAAGTCAAGTCACCTCCGAATCTCACACACAACAAATTCCAAAGCCACAAAAAAAAACACGAAACTCATTTGTAATTTTCGGTATTTTTTGTCTTCTAAGGAAAATTGAATTTCCTTTCTCCCTTTCCGCTTTTTTTTTTTTGCCTAATTATCTGCCACAACATAACTAATTTGACAGCAGCCGAAAACGGATTCCTGCAACATGTGGCAAAGGCCAGAAATATTATAGAATATCTGTGATTATCCCAGGGACCGTCGGCTCTCAGCACCTCAGTGTTGAGAGAACTCACAGATTTTCCATGTACATGAAGCAATTATATATATTATTTATTATTTATACACTTTTTTTTTTAATAAATTTCCTAAAAAAAAATTTAAAAAATACCATTTATTCACCTGTAAGAGGTGCAAAATATTTCTCTGAAGATCTGTGATTAATGACTTGTATTTACCGGGGATTGTTGCCATCTTTTGCATAAGTCATGTTTTATATACGCGATTTTTTTTCTTCAGATTTGATATATTTCACAGTGACCACGCCCCCTTCGGGGCTGACCAGTTGGCTTCTGTTTTGTTACTCAATTTTTTGTTGATTTCTCGTTTTAGCCTCTTCGAGGGCATTTTTATTTTTGCCTTTTGGCATTTAATTACAGGGTACGGTGGCAGTAACCTTGGTATGGCCAGTAGCAGGTAACAGGCCCCCATTCGTTACCCCTTACCCCTTACCCCTTTCCCTTGGCCGTTCCAGTTCCCCCCAATTAAGGCACGCCCCCTTGTCCGTCGCAGTCGAAGACCAAACATCTTGGCATCGCTCGCGTGCCGCAGCGATTAGATGCATCCGAAAGATACGCGCACGTTTATTAGATTCCATTAACTGATTGCAGTCCCCAGCGCAATGTCATAAATATGTATGTGCGTACAGTGAGTACCAGATATTGTCAACCCATGGAAACTGGTTTATAGTTACATACAAACATGAATGGAGAAGAATAAACTGAAGTCTCTGACATATCATATCGAAAATTGGTATCGCAAAAGCATAGAAATTAAAAAAAGAGCATAGTTCGAACCCACAGTTCGAAACTTGGCTGAGGCGAGAGCGAGCGAGATGGAGATAAGAGGTTGCAACTATATTTTTCCATAACTTCTTTATTTATCCTCCAATTGTACTTAAATTTTTAGAGTTTGCTAAAATGCATTTATGGCCTAACTTAGATCTGTTGTCTTTCACTTGCAAGATTTTTATGACTTAATTTTATGTGAATGCGTTATATATATATTTATTAGAGATTTCGAATTTATGATATTTTTTTAAAGTTTGAAGTAAGTGGATACTCGCTCAGTGACCACTATATATGCATAATTGCCACGCCCCATTGCTGTTGGCTGGTTTTTGGCCTGTTAACGCCCACCGCTGGCACTGCCCGAGCCCCTGCAGCCTATCGAAATCTATTCAATTAAAATGCAAAAGTCATAAATCTCGTAAATTATTGCATTTTAAATGGCCTCCATTTACTGGCCGTTGTTTTTGGCCTTTACTAGTGGTTGTTTTCGGTACGGTTTAGACGTGTAATTTATGAAAATGCCGTTGATCGATCGGCCGTCACTTAATTGTATCTATTATGTCAGAATAGTTTTCCAACTGATTATCGCTCGCAGCTAATTGACAAACTGGTGTTTGCTCTAAATGCCATTCGCCAAACTCTAATTTATTTCATTCAATTTGTTCAATTCAAATGAAAATTGCATATTTATTTGGTATTTTGGTAAAGGTAATGCAAGGAACCTTTTTGAAGGAAGATCTTAGTACCTTACGGTGTTTTATTTTAAGTTTCAACTATAATATACTATATGCTGCACTTTCCTCTTATTATTTCTATAATAAACTTGTTCTTTAAATCATTATATTATTGTATTAATTTATATCTACATTATCGGCAACGTTAATGTATCAATTGAATCGAAACCAATTGACAAATGTTGTAAAGCAATTCACGCTTCATGTATAATTTAAATATGAAAAATCATATTGAAATTTAAGTAGAGTAGCAAAATGGAACAAAGACAAAAAAACGAGAACGCTTAATAACTTTAGCAGCATGAATGGTTTTGTTATTAAGTAATAAAGTAATTACAATTTAATCCCAAGCGTTCGAGCACACAGACAGTATGTTGCCCACATATAAGTATTTATATAATTGCATCGGCCCCTGAAACGAGTGTGTGTGTGTGCATTACATATTTCATTTACATATTTTGCATGTTATAGGGATACATAGCCCTTCCCCTGCCCCTTCCCCTGGCCCCTGGCATATGTGTATTTTTTTCGCCACATTAAAATGGAAATGCATCGCATAATCATCAGTCGTGCGATAAATAGAAGCCGAAAACGATTCATTTAATGAGAACCAACTAAAGGGAGATTTATTACCGAATTCAGGGACAGCAAAATGCACAAAAATCCCCAAAGAATATATCTTTTACAGCATTTTCTTATTGACAATTAAATTTGAGCCTTGGATAATTAAGTAAGTACATTTTAAAAATCAAAACAGCAAGCATATGGATTTCTCAGTTACATTTTCAAGTAACAAGAGCTTATTTTCATATATATACTAAATTAAAACGAAATCCCTATATTAATTAAAGCATTTCCTCAAAAAAAGGGAGATCCCTTTTTAAAGTGTTTTAATGCTGACTTAAATTCCGAAGCAGCAGTTGGAAAAATATATATACAAAAATAAAGAATCGCAAATATCGTCGGCAATACTCGAATAAATGCAATGTTCATATATGCATATGCTTAAAAATCCAAATATTTACTGAGCCACGTGCAGCGTAAAATTATTATTATTGTTATTGTAAATGTGCAATGTTCGGACCAACGGCATCGGGCTAAAATGGAATAAAAATAAATAAAAGGAAAAAATGTGTAAGATTGTGAATGCAACATTTATGCTTTATACGAATTCATTTTACTCTATTACAATAAAATAATAAATAAAAAGCTTGGTTCAAGTTCCATTTATAGATTTATTTATACTTGTATTTGATATATTTATTAAATAAGAAAAGCAGAAGCACCTCTCTAAACCACTTTGAGTTGAAATTTAGTTAAAGTTCCACGTTTTCTGTGTCACATTAATTAAATAAGTCCTTAAAACACAATGTATTTTCTATACAAAATTCAATTTCATGAAATGATTATTATATTATATGAATATGTCACTTTTCATTGTAGATCTTCAACCAACTTTGAGTACATTTTTTTACAAAATCATTAAACATATTTCAGGATATAACAAACGTAAAAACGGCAAATGGCAAAAAGTTGCATTGTGAAAACACGGCAAAAACATGTAACATGCATAAATATGTTTTTGTTTGCCAATGCATTTTTTCTCAGGCTTCCTCTGCCTTTAGTTTTTAAAATTTTTTTTTTTATTATTACTATAATGAATGTGGTTGTTGCTTTGGCAATTGTTGTTGTTGTCGTCACCATCAACAACGAGTTGCCATTGTCGCCAGTTGTCGTTAATTCAAATATTTTCACATACACACATTTTATTTTGTCCTTGTTCCTTTTTTTACGGCCATAATGACAAAATATACTTTACCCATCAACACGAAGCAGTTAAAAATGCAGGAAAAAAGGACAAATTAAAATTGTTGAACATCACGACTGTGTAGGTATAATAAATAATGTATATAATCGACAGGGCCAACGGATATGTGAGGAAATGCAAATATTTTATAGGAAAAAGCAAACAGGCTCGGAATTATTGCAATCATTTACTATTGAGGAGGTTTTGGCTCAGACTCAGAGCTGATTGATTTGGTTATAGAAAAGGTTTGGGCGGATTTAGTAAAACTCTTCTTAATTATTTTAATTATATTTTTTATTGCTGATGAAATAAATAAAAATTATCTAAAGAAATATTAAACTGCAGGGTCTACTCATAATCCACTCGTTACTCTCTACTCGTTATTAGTAATCAGTTACAGTTACAAGTTACTAGTTACTAGTTTCAAGTTACTAGTTACAAGTTACTAGTTACTATTTAATTTTTGCTCATATGGAAAACAGCAAGTAAGAAAGCTAAAGTCGATTCACAGGGTATAAAAACTGTAAAACCTAAAATGGCGATATACACCAAAATAAAGCAGCTTGCCTCATATGGCATGTCCCATTTTTATATCCCATTAATGTCGTATCTTTGTGGCTAATAAAAGGAATATTAAGCCGAAAATTATAGGAAATGGATCGTGTATAATGCTGATCCGTGGACAAGACCAAATTGATCGATTTACGCAAATGGCGCTGGACTTCCTCCGCATTCCGCATGCTCATCGCAATATATGAATGAATGGATCGTGTATGGCTTTCATGTTTTCCTTATTTTCAGCGGAGTTTGTATAGTGTTTTTTTTTTTGTTCACCAACATCGAAGGGGAGGCGACTCCGAGAGCCACTGACATAATCGAGACAACGACCAGGAGTTGCTCTGGGGACCTGCTCACCCTGCTCCTGCTCCTGCTCCTGCAACGGCTCCTACTCGGTGCCCTGGCTGCCGTTGCAATTTCGCTTTAAAAAGAAAAATTAACGTGAATTATAAAAAATAAGTTGAAAACGAAGCGGCGAGCGTACTACAACCGGCAAGGAAACAACAGCAACAACAACAACAAATAATTGGTAATCTCGCAGATATAATGATAATCACAACAGCAACAACATCGGCAGCAGCAGCAGCAGCAGCGGCAGAAACTGGCAGCAACTTGCCGCAACTTGCTGCAACTTCAACCGAAAGCGATCCGAACTGACCGAACTGAACTCAACGTGCACTGAATGTCCTCATTGAAGTGAAGGTAAAACAAAACCATAAAATAAAGCCAGCAGGATAATATCATCGGGAGAAGACCCTCCAGCAAATACCCTGCCACAAACCTAATTTTGAACACCAAGCGTACTCTGGATGGTAATTAAAGAGATTTTTATATTTTTTTTTGTACTTAAAATAAGCATTTTCAAACTGTTAACGGTAAAAAACCTAAAATATATTGATTAGATTTATATTATATATTATTATAAGTATCACAAGTTCTATTCATTCATTGTTAACTTGCTTATAAAAACTGTCTTTTCTAAATCATGAACTTTTTAAACTGCTCAATAGGAAAAACTTAAAATATATTGATTAGAGATATATTATATATTTATTAGATATTATTATATTATATATATTATATTATATATATTATATTATGATTATATTATATATTATTATAAGTATCTCAAGGTCTAAATAAATAAATATTCATTTCATTGTTAACTTGCTTAAAGAAAATGCCATTTCTAAATCAAGGACTTTTTAAACTGCTCATTAGAAAAAACTTAAAATATATTGATTAAAGATATATTATTAATTAATTAGAGATGCATTATATATTGATTAGATTTTTATTATATTTAATTATAAGTATTACAAGGCCATAAATAAATGTTCTCTTTATGGTTATCTTACTTATAAATAAATGTATTTTCCAACTTTCTACCCATCGAAATATATCCAATTTTATTTTATTTAGCATATATATTAGTATATATATTTTTTATATATTTTTATTATATTTTTTAGAGAGTATAGAAAAGTAAACTAAAGTCCAGCTGAGGGAAAATGGCAAACGGAGCTGAAACTGGCAACGTGCTCGGTCTCCTGGCAACGCGGTGTGTAAGCCTGGATTGGAGCTGGACTCTGGATCTGGGAGCTGGGATCTGGGACCTGGTAGCTGGGCCAGGGATATATGCTATATGGGAACTGGGAACTGGGACCTGGACCCAACCTGGACCTGGACCCGGGCCTGCCCTCGCTCCCGCTCCCGCTCTCCCTTCCCTCCTCCTCTATCCCGCGCTGCGACGGCGTTGCTACGTGAGCAGCACACGCGGCGTGATTACGAAGCGAAGCCCGGGCGGCGGTTGCGGTTACACCTGAACGTTCCGCAAAAAAAGCCCAGGTAAGTAGGGAGTGTTCTTAAAAAAGGAAAAATACTTGCAGCTCTCCAAGTACCCTTTTCTTTTAATAATGTAATTTTATTGAAAAGATGTCTAAATAATAAGATTATTTTGTTGGCAAGAAGTAGTAAACAATATATATATTTTTTATGTACTTAGTTATAAGACTTAGATGTTTAGTTTATACATTATAATTCATAGTATGTGTTATTTATTATTTAATTTATTATAATAAAAACAAGCTCAATTTTGAGTACTAAATTACGTTTTTAATGTCAGTTATCACTTACACTTCTGATTTCATAGCAGGGATATTGGTTCTTATATTTTAAATAATTCTTATTACTAAAAAATATAATTTTTAAATACTAATACCTTAAATTTTAGGATCTCCGATCAATTTTAAAACTAAAAAAAGGTTAAAACTTAGTTAAAACCACCCAAATATACCCTTAAGGATACCTCGTAAATTGTTAGCCAGAAGACTGAGATGGAGTCGAGGGAGAAGAAGCCAGGCAACAAGAAGAACAACTGCAGCAATTGCAATTTTGTGGCGGATAGAAGAAGTGCAATTCAAATGCCCCTCCCCTGTCAGAGCCCCTACCCCCCGCCCTCGAAGTGGCAGCCCCTCTATACCCTCCACCTATTTTCCCGCCGACAAATTCGAAGGCAACTTTCAGCCATTGAGGAGGCTGCTGCTGGTGCTGCTGCAGCAGCCATAAACATAATTTCATATCTGGCAAGCCCAGCAGCATATAAACTATATACGTATATAGTTCCATATATACCTGAATCCGGCAGGAGCTCCCTTTCGAAAAAATAACAGAAAAAAAGGCAAAAAGGGGCAGTGGCGGGCGGAGTGGCGCGAAATCAAAATAAAACGATGGGCGTTTATCGTTATGCGAGCTGAATAACTTCTGGAAGTTTGTTTTCTATCCCCCGGCCTCTGTCGCCCCTCCTGCCCTCCTCCATTTTGGCCCTGGACACCGGGCAGGAGTCGGGCTCGGAATGGGATTGGGTCTGGAGATTGGTTCGGGCTCTGTGGACTCTGACTCTTCTGGCCAAGACCTCTGCTCGCCTCGGAGTAAAAAAGAAAAACTGATTCTGGTTCCTGTATTTCACTTGGCTTCTTGTGGTTTTTTCTTGACGATTTTCCTTATTTTTTTATTATAATATAGGCCTTGGTAAATAATTAAAATATATATAAAATATTATAATATATTAAGTGTTCTAAAATATTTTATTTTCAAAGCTATCTTACATCAGAAAACTAATACAAAATTCAAAGTTATTAAAAAGAGCTGTACAAATTATTTTATATTATTTTCATTGATATCTTTATTTATTTATTTATTTTTATTATAATAAAAAATAGGCCTCTGTAAATATTTAAAATATTTTATTTTCAAAGCTATCTTAGAAAACTAATACGAAATGAAGAAAGCCTGTTTTTACTCAAGGATTTTGGTACTTTTAATTAAAATTATAAAAAAGAGCTGTACAAGTTATTTTATATTATTTCCATGAATATCTCTATTTATTTAAAATTATTATAATATAAAATAGGCCTCTGTATATATTTAAAATATTTTATTTTCAAAGCTATACATTAGAAAACTAAATCAAAATGAAGAAAGCCTGTTTTTACTCAAAGAGATAATTAATATTAATTTTATTTATATCTATATTTATTTTATTTTATTATAATATAAAATAGGCCTCTGTAAATATTTAAAATATTTTATTTTTACTGCTATCTTACATCAGAAAATTAATACAAAATCAAGAAAGCCTATATTTACTCAAGGATTTTGGTGCTTTTATTTAAAGTTATCAAAAAGAGCTGTACAAGTTATTTTATATTATGTTCATTAATATCTCTAATTATATATTTTCATTATAATATAAAATAGGCCTCTGTTTATATTTAAAATATTTTATTTTCAAACCTATCTTATATCAAAAATCTAATACAAAGCCAAAGAAAGCCAGCTTTTACTCAAGGATTTTGGTACTTTTATTTAAATCTTTATATCTTTATTTATTTATTTTTCTCACTATATTAAAATGGCTATTTTTTAAGCGATAAGCTATCTTTTAAGCCCTCTCAGTCTGAAACTTTAGTAACTTTTAAGTTCTTAGGCTAAACCCTTCGGTTTCATTAAAGTTTTCATTGTTTTTTAAAGAGCAAACATGGCAAGAAACATCGGCCGGCAATTTGTTCGGTTCGGTTTTTTAATGTTCCTTTTTTTGGGTCATTATGAGAACGCGGCATATGGCGGAACCGCCGATAAAGAGCGGAATCCGAGGGGAATCGGTCGGTGTTAACCTGTAGCCACCTTGGGGGTCACTCTTTTCATTGCCTTCTGGCGTCGTTTAGCGTTTTGCCTAATTAGCTTTTCGGTGCGTGCGCCATTTGGCAGGTTGCAGATTCCCAGGTCTCCCCAGAGCTCCCTCGGTTGCCAGTTTATTTCTTTCTTATTTTTTTAATACCTCCTTTTTTTGTGGGTATTGTGTGAGCATTTTCCATTTCTTACTGCTGCCGGTTGGCCACTTGGCCGGTTGGTCGTCTAATGAATTTTCAATTGTTAGTGCTTAGTTTACGAGGTGTCCCGTGGCGTCGTCGAGCACTTTGTTGCGTAACTGGGCAACAAAAAACGGAAAAAAAGGGTATCAACCGGGGGGAGGGTACCTGTTAACTGACTGACTGCTGGCCAAAACTCTAATTACAAATCACAAATGGCCAAAACGCTTCGAAATGGCCCATAAAAACGGTAGCCAGTCGAGCGGATTACGCAAAACGTTGACCGCCAAGTGAGACAGGAACAGCGCAAAACTAACAAGAAAATAATATATACTAGACCTGGCTCTTAAAGCAGGGCTAAAGGGGGGGGAGAACACAGTCAGCACAGGGGGAACATTAGCGGAAAATTGGAAAACCAACGGGCGATCGGGCGGCCATAAAAACTACTCAACTGGTATAGATTCTCTGGCATCTCAGAGAACTATGATATGCTAATATATTATATATGCCTTTAGCTTTGAGTCTTAATCTGTATTTATATCTAAAGTATATAATTTATGTAATATATAAAATATATATCTAGTATATGCTTAACTTCAATGCCTTGCTTATGTCTATTCAACTGCTCCTGCATAGATTCCCTGGAATCTCAGAGAACTATGATATGCTAATATATAATATACGCCTTTAGCTTTCAGTCTTAATCTGTATTTATATCTGAAATATATAATGTATCTAATATATCAGATATATATATAATTTATGCTTAACTTCAATGCCTTGTTTATGTCTTCAGATCTTCGATAAGTTTGCTTTTATGATGACTGCTGGCGGGGCGACGTTTTCGATTCGCATTGTTGTTCGCTTATTACGCATACGCCACGGTGGTGCTGTTGCTGCTGTTTTCCAGATGTGGCTGCTGCTATAGTTGTTGCTGTAGTTGTGGCAGTAGTTGTTGCAGTAGTTGCAGTAGTTGTTGCAGTAGTTGTTGCAGTAGTTGTGGCAGTAGTTGTTGCAGTAGTTGTGACAGTAGTTGTTGCAGTAGTTGCTGTTGTAGTTGCTGTAGTTGCCCCGACACGACGACGACGCCGCGTCGGCATCAAATCCCAAATGGCGCCAGTCGGACACAGCAGCAGCTGTCAGAGGCGGCGACGAAGGAGGGAGCGAGAGAGAGAGCGAGGGGGGGGCCAGGCAGAACGAGAGGGCAGAGCAGAAAGAGAGGACAACAGCGGCCGGGGGCAGAGAAGAAAGAGACGGGCTGCTGCTGCTGCATTTCACATCACATCGCATCGCACGTGACCGACGGATTGGGGCGCAGCTTTTGGTCAAGTTGAAATGCAAATTGCAACTTCCGTTAAATTGCTACAGCTGTACAGCTGTGGATGCTGTACACTGAGAAAAAAACTGTTCGAATGCTAGGTACATTAAATAGTACATTAAATAGTAGTTTAAATCGTTTTTTTAGATCAAAGTTAATTTAGAATAAGATCATTTATAAAACTAAGTTCATTCATAGAATTAAGTTTATTTATAATATAATTCATTATCAGAATAATAATTATCAGTAATTAAGATAAAGTTTATTTCTAACAAAGTTCGCTTAAATTCATTTATAATAAAGTAAATTTAAATTAAAGTAATCTAAGACAACGCTCATTTAGAATAAAGTTCATTTAGAACCAAGTTCATTTAGAATAAAGTTCACTTAAAATAAAGTTAATTTAAATTGAAGTAATTTAAAACAACGTTCATTTAGAATAAAATTCATTTATAATAAAGTTCATTTTAAAATAAAGTTCATTTAGAATAAAGTTCATGTATTATTAATACATTATTAAAGCTCATTATAAATCAAAGTTAATTTAAATCAAATTTAATTTATATTGAATATTATACATATTAAAGTTTATTTATATTTACATGTAATATTATATTCAAGACAATTTAATCGTTAAATTAAATATGGATCCGAGCTTTCTTTTTTCAGTTCCAACATTTCCACTCGCATTTTCTGCAAGTGCACCATTCAGACAGAGATGGCTAGAGATAGACAGGGAGCGAGGCATTCGTTGAGCTTGGTTTGCAGGCTTGGATTTTCGGTTTTTTAGTTCTGGTCTGATTCTGGGATTCGGTTTCAGTTTCGGTTTCGGTTTCGGGCAATGGCGATGAGATGAGTTGCACCTTTCAGCCTTTGGACGCTCCTCGGTCCCCCAGAGCGCCTCCTCAATCTCAATCCGGCAGTCAATCACACGTAGGCAGCTTCTGCTCGTCAGGCCACGTTGATGAATTATGGCCATGGAGCTGGGAGCTGGGATCTCGGATCTCTGTACCCTCCATATCCTCATCCTCATCCTCATCCATCTCCAGCTCCATCTCCAGCTCCTGCTCATCGCCTCTTTGTGGCCTTTGTGTGCCTCCAGTGGAATGGGAAGCTGCCTTCGATACGCTTTATTTTGCATCTCTGCATCTCTGCATCTCTGCATCTCTGAGTTTCTGGTGCCGCGAAAGGCGAAAAGGGAAAGGGAAAGGGCAGCCGTGAATGGAAAAGCAATTACCGCGGAAATAGATTCCATTGGGGTTCTCCTCCTCCCTGCCCCAGCCAGAGGCGAGTGCAAATTAAGCGGGGATATATGATGGATGCATCCAAGTCGCCGGAGAGACCCTTCAGATATCAGTCATTATAATTGTCACAGTCCCTGATTTTTCGTGCTTAATTTTAATTTGTAATTCGTTTTTAATGCTACAATTTGTGCTGTGCTTCGCTTAAGTTAAGCTTATTAATTAATATTAATAATTCAATTGAAAAGAAAAGCGTTTTAGTTTTCAAGCCTAGAACAATTCAGCAAATAGCTGCTAATTAAGTTAAGAAACTTTTACTTTAGGTGCTAGAAATAATATGTATTATATAATATATATTATGTATATTATAATTATGTCAACTTTTCCCAAATATATATCCAAGCCTTGTTAATCCTAAATATTCTTTTATAAGACTAGCTGATATAAAAAGGTTTGTGGTATTTCACAATTACAAAACCTTATTCAATCGGCATTTCCATGTTTATGATAGGAAATTTATATTAAATAATATTTATTTGAACTCTTCATTAATATATATCCAATATACAAAAATTCTTTAATAAGTCTACTTAATACAAGAAGATTTCTGGTACTTCCCAATTAAAAAACCTTATTCAATCGGCATTTTAATGTTTATGATGTGATACCTATATTAAATAATATTTATTTAAACAAGTCATTAATATATATCCATATCCAAAAATTCTTTAATATGTCTACTTAATACAAGAAGGTTTCTGGTATTTCCCATCACAAAATGTTTATGATGTGAAATCTATATTAAATAATATTTATTTTAACTTTTCCCAAATATATATCCAAGCCTTGTTAATCCTAAATATTCTTTTATAGGACTAGCTTATATTTCTTATATTTTCTGGATTTCCCAATTACAAAACCTTATTCAATTTATGATGTGAAATCTGTATTGATTAATGGACTTGCTGAGATGAGATCTTTAATGGCTCATCAGGCTTAAATGGCTTTAAGTACTTGCCCCTTTAATGGCCATTGCCTTGCCGTTTGATTTATAGAAAAAGTTGCAGCCAATAAATGTCAACATAAACTTGGGGGTCCGAAAACTCCACCCCGGGACATCTCCCAGAGCCTTCGCCTCCGTCCCTGGTCCTTCTCCTCGGGTTTCAGTGGTAAGCAAAATTTTCTAATTACAAAACTAACATTTACAATGTAACTCGAAGAGAGAGACGGGACACGAGAGACGAGAGACGGAGAGAGAGAGACGTTGAGAGCGGTCAGATGCAACAAGTTGCATACACAATTAGCACAAGGATACAACACACACACAAGCTTGGGGATTCAAGCACACAGATACTCCGCACACACCACACTCCAGACACACTCTGGCTGGGGGTGAGTCCCTTTGGGCCATGGAAGCGTCTGTTTAACTTTCAAGTGCCGCTCCACGATACTCATAAAATTTCCTCCAGGTAATTTTCTGTCATGTTTCGGCTCCATGTGTGCATTGTTCCACTGGACTTTCCACTCGCACACACACACACACACACACACACACACATGTGCACACTCGCAGCCATGGAGAGCGTTATCCTTTGACTCCTGTAAAATCCTGCCGCCCCTTTGGCCTCAGCCAACTTCAATCACATTGCACTTTTGGCCACTTAAAGCTCGCCTTGCTGCCGTCACCGAAATACCCTAACTTGTGGGGAGTCCCAGCTATTTAAGGATATCAGGAGAAGGATGTGGTAATTAAGGGGTTTTTATTAAATTTAGTTTAGTAATGGATAATGTTTTTGGCTTTTAAATGCTTTTTAATGTCGAAATTGACGCATTTATAGAAGAGGTATCATGACTACAATTCCAAATTGATTTATTTTTGTAGACTTGTAACCTTCCATTAACTTTTAAATTTAGTTATCAAGAACATAAGCTTTGCAATATTTTTTATTATAATAGAAACTTATTATAATAATATAATCTTATTTTAGAAATAGATAAAGTTTAGATAATAATTATAACATAAATAATAAATCACCTTCTTTAAACTAATAAGAGCTCTAAAATATTGGGACGAAAGTTGAAGTGAAGTTTATAAAATCCCTTACAAAGAAATATATATATAATATATAATTTTATAATATAATAATATATATTTAGTATATATAATATATATATAATGCTCAGCTGGTTATTTACTTATTTCTTCTGGTGGATTTTCTTGTAGCTATATACATTATTTTAGTTATTATTTCATGCCAGTTCTCCTTCTATTTAAGGCCACCTATGGTAGCTATATTTCTTATAGAAATTTCAAGCGTATTCCGAAGTCAATAATATTTAAATGTCGCTTGTTTCCCCGTTGTGTTTGGTTGCTTGTTGTTGATTTTACTGCATTTAATGAACGCTGTCCGCTGGCGCCGGCAAGTGTGCAGCTCGAATTTTGTCAAACGCATTAAAACATTATTAAGTGCCACCACCACCACCTCCACGAGCAGCGTCTCATCTCGTCGTCCTCTGCTGCTCCCCCCCTCCCCTCGGCGTGTGTTTATGCCTTAAATATTTAATTATATTTAGCTGCCTAAAGTACTTACAGTTTTGCGCTCTTAGTGCCACATCGCATCCGTGTGTGCCGTCGGTGTGCCTTTGATGTGCGGACAACATGGCGTATGATTAATCCCTTGCATGACAATTAATATAAGCTCGGTCCTGTCGGACAAAATGTATAATATGTATAATTCAGGTGATTTTGCTGGATTTTTGGTGTCTCAGGTGTCGGAGCAACTAGGCGTATGAGCAATGCCTGGCCAGAATGCTTTCCATTTAAGCCACGAACCAAAAGCGATCTCCGAGACAGATGCGGATGTGCCCGTTCTCCCCAGCCACTCCGATTTTTTCCATAAATAATTTCCATAAAAACTTGTTAAACTTCAAGACAAGTAAATAAATAAATGGAGATAAAGAAGCAACAATATCCATATGTTTGTGGCAACTTGAAGGGGCTGCGCGGCCGTGGCAGGGGTAAGGTATGTCCATGCCTTGGAGCACAAAGTAAACACTTTTTGCTATCTCTCTCTTCCGCGACTGTGTGTGTGTGAGTGTGTGTGTGTGCGTGCATCCTGGCTATTTAAATATGCTACACTGGGATGTGAGAGTGTGTGTTATTTAATAGGGATCTACTTATATTTTTTATATGTTACTCATAGGGATTTTCTCATTTTGTAGTTTCGATTTAGAAAAATTTGTGTATTAAAATAATTGGCTTAAAAACAAAAGGCATTATATATTTAACTATATATAGCTATAACTATATGCACCATTTGCATATTTTTATTTGTGAATATAGGTAATAATAAGTAAGTAATAGGAATATATATCATTGTCTATTGCTTTAAATATATATTCTTAATATTTTTCCGTATTTTCATTTTCAATATTGGTATTATTTAAATGATTCTTACAAATTCAAATTTTTTAAAAATGAAAGTAAGAATTATAGACCTTTATTTGTTGTATTTATAATTTGGTTTTCCTTCAAATAATGTTAAAAAATTTAATTAAATGATTGTGAAAAGTATTTCTCAAATTGTATTTGATTTTGGCAATACTTGTAATGGTTTCTTTGTATATATATAAGACTCTTGAAGTCATACAAATATTTATATTATTTGGATTTTGTAATAATCGTAGGAAATACTGAAATACATTATATTATTATATATTATGAATTATTTATGCTGATATTTAATAATATATATATATATTATTTGGATTTTGTAATAATCGTAGGAAATACTGATTATTTTATATATTA
>VNKC01000364.1:0-50181 GCA_008042775.1 Drosophila pectinifera
TAACTTCGTAACCGCATAGTTTCGCCAAAAATGGAGTGTTCGCCAAATGCCCTATATCGCCCGATTCGCCGTTAAAATCTTAATTATTTACAATTAAAATATGGAAACAAAAAATTTTGACCAATTTTTCAAAATCATTAAAATTATAAAAAAATGACAAAAATTTTATTTTTAAACTAAATATGCAGATTTATTATTTACATAATAACCAGCACAGAACTGCTTTCCGAACTGAATTTAAGGCTGTTTTGGCTGAACTATGAATATTTTTAGCTTTGAGTTGTCCTAAAAATTAGGACATAAAAACCGCATTTAAAGACCCAAATATACATAACTTCGTAACCGCATAGTTTCGCCAAAAATGGAGTGTTCGCCAAATGCCCTATATCGCCCGATTCGCCGTTAAAATCTTAATTATTTACAATTAAAATATGGAAACAAAAAATTTTGGCCAATTTTTCAAAATTTGATAAGGGGTTACATCATTAAAATTGTAAAAAAATGGCAAAAATTTTATTTTTAAACTAAATATGCACTCTTATTGATTACTTAAAAACTAACATAGAGCTGCATTCCGAATTTGATTTATAGCTATTTTGGTCAAGTTATGGGGATTTTGACTCTGATTGTGCAAAAAATTAGAGTCTCTGAAAGAACTGCGAATATGGTAATTTAGTCTCATCGATTTGTTAAATTTGTAGGAAAAATCCGCTGAAATTCGGTTTCAGATACTAGGCGAACAGAAGGTACTAGGCAGCAGCCGGCAGTTTTTTGAAATCTTAAGCCCCTTTAGAGATATGCTACACCTATTGCGTACGCAGCACAATGCTGATTATAAGTATGCTACAAAATATTACATAGCCACTGAATAGGGTTTCCGGTAACTGATGTTTCCGGTTGGCCGAAGAGTACTATTTCGGAAACTATTCAAAAATTGGCAATTGGCTGTTTTGACTTAGTTATGAATATTTTAAACTTTGACTTGTTCGTAAAATTAAGCTATAAAAATACAGCAAAAAATTTATATTTGAACTTAATATGCAAACTTGACTGTTGTTCACCTATCACTTTTTTTTAGGGTGGCCATTCTTCTGCTCAAGTTGGATTCATTCTGTGAGAACGATTTGACCGCGTTGAGAGGGCCCGAATCTATGAAAATGAAGCATTTGGAAATGATGGGCTATAAGGTGCTGCAGATTAATGAGCATGACTGGAACTCCAAGTACTTGGCGACTCAAGGAGCCAAGGAAAAGTTTTTAAAGTGCTTGTTGCAGATTTCGCAGTAGTCGTTGTTGATTAGTTAACTTTTCTAGATTTACATTTAATTTTAACATAAAAGACTATGATTTGATACATGATAGTATGTTACATGTACATTGTGTTAATAGATAAGCGAAGCATAAATAAATAAAATAATAAAAAATGTAAATCTTTAATGGATATAAAGACTATGGTCTCGTTATTGGAAGTTAAGCATTACACAATAGGCTAATATCTAGTATCAAAAGTTTATTAACATTGTATGTTTCCGTATACAAATTGTTCAAAAATTCACATTGTACTTAAGATAATTGGAGTATTGGATAATTGGAGTTCAGTTAAGATTTTATTGATCCAATTGAACACACCACTTGTAGGCGTTGTTAAACATCAGCTGCCAAGGACTCTCCGTCTCTGATGCCGGCACCTCGAAGTCATGTGGCACGTAGGGCCATTGGTTCATGGTGCTACAACGTTCTGGGTGCGGCATTAGGGCCAAATGACGTCCGTCCGGCGAGCACAGACCCGCAATTCCTAAAGGACTTCCATTGGGATTCAGGGGGTAGACTTCCGTGGGCTCACCGGCATCATCCACATACTGTAGAGTCACCAGCTTTTCCGCCTGTAGTTGGCTAATGAGCTTATCATCCCTGAAGGCAAATCGACCTTCACCGTGGGCGACCCAACATCCAAGAATCAGGTCCTTCATATTTTGCAGCATGATGGATCGATTGGCTGGTATCTTCACAGTAGACCAGCGGCATTCAAATCGCTGCGAACGGTTGTGGAGTAGGGCCACATCGGGATCCGAGCCCACTGTGCTGTTCGGACTTCCCACGAAACCAATAAGAGACATTAGTTGACAGCCATTGCAGATGCCCAGCGAGAAAACATCTTGGCGGCGCTTGAAGGCCTCAAACTGCGACTTCAGACGGGAACTGTGCAGAATGTTTGCTGCCCAGCCCTTTGCCGATCCCAAAGTGTCCGCGTAGCTGAATCCGCCCGGAAAGATGACACCTCGGTACTGCGCCAACGTGGTTGTACCTGCAACAGCAAATAGCGCGGTGCTTATGATTCAGTCTTAAATACGTTTATGGAACTTACCCTGCAGAAGATCCGACATAGTCACATCGTGCACTTCGAAGTTCGCTCGTAGCAGACAGGACATCATTTCGCGCTCACTATTTACTCCCTCTTCCCGCAGAACAGCTACACGAATAGAGGCGGAGGAACGCTTGAGAATGAGCTCGGCTTGCAGGTTTCCAGGGCCCTTATACTGGGGAGCCTTGCGAAACTCCAGGCTGTCGTACTCTGCCTGGGCGCATTCTGGGTTGGCCTGCAGCTTCTCCAGTTCATAGCTGGTGCGCTCCCACTGTTGGTAGAGCAAGCGGAGAGGCCGATCCAGCAGCACTGACGCGCCCTTTTTGATTATTACCCGGGAGTCGTCTAGGCCGAATCCATTTGTCACGCCCAGGTAGTGGTTGGGCACTCCGGCGTCCTTGTAGATGGAGCGAACGCTTTCCAGATAATTTCTCTGCACCTCAACCACCCAACCACACTCCTCCGCGAAGAGAAGCGCTAACTCAGGGAGATTGAGTTTCACGGCAGCTCCATCATAGTTCTTAAGCTTGGCCAAGGGCTCCGATAGGTCCACGTCGAGCCCACTCAGTCCGCCAATGGCCATCTCTACGAGACACACGAGCAGTCCTCCATCGCTGATATCGTGTCCGGCCAGCAGGAGCCCCTGTTCCAGCAGCGTTTGGGTAACATCGAATGCTTTGGCCAGAATATCGCTTTTCGCCAGACTCGGACACTCGTTTCCTTGCTGGGCATAGGCCTGAGCTAGAGCAGAGCCGCCCAGTCGGAATTTCTCCTCGAGATTTATCCAGAGCAGAGCGGTCTCGGAGCCCGAGCTTGGACCCTTGAGATCGGGAGTGACCTTCTGCCTCACATCCGGACAGGGGGCATAAGTTGAAATGACCAGGGTACCCGGGGACTTGATTGTCTCGCCATCCACCTTGGCGGCCATGGAGAGGGAGTCCTTGCCGCCGTCTATGGCGATGTGTAGCTCCTCCAAGATCTGGCAGAGCTCCTTGCAGGCGTCAAACATCTTGGCTCCCTCACCGGGCAATTTCGCAGCCCACATCCAGTTGCCCGAGCACTTGACATCCGCCAGTTCGCTGATTTTCACGAACACCAGGTTACTTAGTGCTTCGGCCACACACATCCTTGCCATGGCAGCGGGATCGAGGAGACCTTTCAGAGGCTGGGTGCCAATGGAAGAGGCGATACCGGCGTTGCTAAAGTGCGATACGGTGGTAAGGGCATAATCGGCCAGTGGAGCCTGGAGCGGACCCACACACTGCTGCTGTGCAATCAGTCCGCCAACGCATCGATCTACCTTGTTGGTGAGGAAACGCTTGCTGCCCACAGCAACCAAGCTAAGGACCCTCTTTAAGGCATCATCCAGGCACAAGTCGTTGGGCAGGACTAAACTCTTTAAAGAAGTCGCCTCGCGGCTCAGCTCGTACTTCCTCTTCGGCATATCTCCCAATACGTACTTCAGTTCCAAATCGAAAGGAGCTGGCTTCGTACTGCTACTGGCGCTGGTCAAAGCCTTCTCCACATCCTTGGGGGCAGCTTGCTCCAACAGGGTAACACGTCCATTGCCCGTCACCACACCAACAAAGCTGATAGGACAGCGTTCGCGCTCGCAGATCCTCTCTAGCAAGTCCCGATCTTCTGCCTTGCAGAGAATGGCGTTGTTCTCCTGATACTCAGCACCCCACAGCTCCAAGGCCGTTATGGTGGGATCGCCCAACTGGAACTCCTTGGAGAAGATAACAGCTCCGGCAAAACCCGGCTCCACCAGTTCCTTGAGGACATTTCCGTTGCCGCCAGCTCCCTGGTCGTGGATGGCCAGAATGGGATTCTGGTCGCCCAGTTCTAGGCAAGAGCGGACCACACGGTTCATCTTATTTTCCATCTCAGCATCACCTCGCTGCACGGCATTGAAGTCGAGCTCAGCGTCTCCGGATCCCTGCACCTCCACCGAACTGGCGGCACCTCCTCCCACACCAATCCTGTAGACGGGTCCGCCAATCTTAGCCAGCAGCTGGCCGCGAGCTGGGTTCAGTTTTTCTCGCATAGTGGCGGGCATAGTGCCAAGTCCGCCGCTGAACATGATCGGCTTCACGTACTCATCCCGCTGACTGGCATCGGCCACGTTGTTGAGCCCGTAGGATAATGCAAAGCCGCAGATTACGGGCTCGCCGAACTTGTTACCGTAGTCCGAGGCCCCGTTGCTGGCCTCGATAAGAATTTGGAGGGGCGGCGCAAACGTCGTTGGATACTTGTAGCCCGATGGCTCGTAGGGCTGTTCGTAACCTGCGTGAGATTAATTCATTAGTTTTTCAGGCTATAATTATGTAATGTTATCAAATAGAAAAGTAGAACTATATGTAGCCGTTTCACCCGTCAAATTTATGTTATAAAAATAAGTGTAATTGTTGATTTTATCTCAAGATTTCACCTAGAACATCAACAAAGCAAGATAGAAATGCTAATTAGAGTGTGTAGGGGCAATAGCTATTAAGACACTGATGCAATTATGATCACAGTGATAATCATAGAAGCTGTTTACATTTTCCGATTGCATTAGCATTTCTTATCTCAGTGATCATGTAGATCTATATATAAGCTCTTACAGACGGACATGAGTGTCGATCATAAATCTGGGGAAATCGGATCGGACCTTGATTAGAAAATAAAACAAATGGTGCTCAAAAGTATTCTACCAAATGCTCGTGTTGTCAACGTATTAATGGAATTAATATTTCCTTAAATAATGTTACATGAGGTCGAACTCGCCTGGAATGTGAAGAGCTCCCACACAGTAGCCGGCGGTTCCAGCAATTGGCACACCTCCTCTGCCCACACCCTGGACATCGCGCAGACGTCCGCCCGTGCCTGTGGTGGCGCCGCTGAAAGGTGCTACCGCCGTCGGCATATTGTGGGTTTCCGCAGTAAAGATCAGATCAGACTGGACGTTCACTAGACGCATTGGTCCCGGAGCCACCACGGAGGACGGCACTATGGTGTCGTGCTGGAATCCTATCATGGCACTACTGTTGTCACTGAACTTGATGGTATTGTTGGGGTTCGTGTGCGCCTGCGTGTCCATGATCATGCGAATTAGCGACTTGGGCTGCTCCTCACCATCGATCACCATGCGTCCGCGGAAGAACCAGTGCCGAGAGTGCTCGCTGTTACTCTGAGCGCAGTCGAAGAGTTCCACAGTCGTGGGATTGCGTCCGAGCTTGTTCGCGAACAGATCATTATAAAAGTCCAGATCGAAGTCGGCGAAGGCTAGGCCCAACTCCTGGTTAATCCGCTCCAGCGCCGGCCGTCCTTCTTCCAAAACGGGCACAAAGTGCCAGTCAGCCAGTCGAGCCGGCAGCTGCTCATTAAAGCTTGCCTTGGGCGTGTTATTCGCCGTATACAGGCACTGGGTCATGCGATCTCCCAGCAGGGGGACGAACGTGGACGCCTCGCGAGCCACCGTAGAATCATCGTTAAAGGTCAGAAGGTATCGCGTCGAGGCCTCCATGCGACAAACCTCCGTGTAGCCGAGATTGTGGAAGATGTTAACGCAGTTCGTGGAGAAAGGAGTGGAAAAGTTGAAGCGCGGCCCGATCTCCAGAAGCAACTGTCGCTCGCCCTTTGCCTCCAGGGCGGGCTGCCTGGTCAGGCTCTGGCCACCGTTCATGGGCTGCTTAACCAACCATACCAGCAACTCCTCCAGTGCCAGCAAGTGCGTAACCTCTGCTCCGCTGTGCTCCAGGTGGAAACAGCGCTCCATGCGCACGGAGGCCAAGCCGGCGTCCTCTGCTTGAAGACGTCGCCATACACTCTGTTCCTCGGCCGCGTCAAAGGCCTGCACATCGTAGTAACGTAGGATGACCATGTCGTCGTTGGGCTGCAAGAAATTAAATGTAGCTTGAGAATAATCCGTGCGTGCGCCTTGCTTGACGAGTCAAGAATGATCTTGGGCCGCCTGAATACATAGTCGTTGGCAACCAGTGGGCCGCAGCCTACGTTGGGGGTTATCAACCACAGCCGCGGATCAGGTTACAGCCGATCCGATGGCAAAAGATTGGCTGCAGCCTGGCAGTCGTTGCACCGCCGTCACAACTTGTTTTTGTTTTTTATTGCCAGCCCCTGAATCTGAGTCGCTGATAAGCCGGCGACGTAAACATATTTTCCGTCACAAACAGCAGCTTGCGAGGAGAGGTAATGAATGGGAAGCAGGGGAATAATAGGCTGGAGATGTCACAATTGGCACTAACTAACCCAAATTAAAGCACAATAACAAACAGTGGCGCGCACGTGCGTAGGAGTTGAGAAACCCGAACAAGTGGTTGCGGCTTCGGCAGCGTGTATTGACTTGGCCAGTGTTGGGCAATGTCGTAAGCCAATCTCTCACATTAACCCCTAGTTGACTTGAGCAGGAAATAAAGAAATATGATTTTTCATTTTATTTTTATTTAAAAAATAATTAATTAAGTTAATTTTAAATTGGATTTATCTTTGGATACAGTTTAAATACGGCCCAAATTTACTATATGCTGTAACTAAAAAAAACAAATTTAAGCTGAACTTAAAACCTACTACCGGGGTGTTTATAAGTATGCAACAAAATGTTTTAAGCAAATTGGGTTTTTTTCTGTAGTTTTAAATACATTTTTAAAAGTAGATGCAGAGCAAAACAACAATCCACACTGAATTTGGAGCCGCAAAGGTTTTAGTGTATGTACTAGTGTACTTTTAGGTATGTTGTTAAGTAATTTTTAAAAATTGTTAGAATTTTTTTGGACACATTTTCAATTGATTTCGAACCATTGCGATTTCTGTGGCATCGTTGTTTACTATATAATAATAATAAGATAGTTCTAACTTTTTGAAGCAAAGCTTTGGACATGTAAATTTATTTTTGATTAAATATAAGCAATTCCGGTAGAACTCTTGATAGAAAATCAGCTTTTTTAAATTTCAACCACTACTTTGTTGTCCTCATATATACGCAAGCAGAAAAAACCAAAAAGACGATAGAAAGGTAAATTTATTATTCAAATTAAAATGCAAAAGAGCTACATTTCTCTCGTGACAGCTGGTCAAACATTCCAAGCACTTGCCAAAAAGCTTTCCGCTCTTTGTTGTCACCAGGCAGCAGGTTTATCAGCACGTGTGCTTTCCCGATAACACATATATACGCGTATAGCAACAGCAACAAATCAATGAATGTACTACGTCACGGACCTGCGACTCATGGTCGGCGGCGATGGCCTGTGCATTGAAATTAAAACAGACGCCAAGCTTTTTTTCGACATTAAACAATGTAAAACTTGATGCAGTTTGCTCGTTTTAGCGGTCATTCAGTCTGCCAAAGACGTAGTATCTACAAATTGATTAAAAGTAAGGAAAGAAATTGTCTAGTAACGATTTGCAGGCAAAAACTTCTCGTTTAATTGTTGTTCATCATGTTCTCTTTCGATTTTTACAATGCTTACATTGACTATTCTATGAATCGGCATAGGTATATTGATCTGCCGGAGCTCCTCAAATTCTGCCAGATAATGGAGTATCTCATCGGTCAACGCGTGTGAAACCCCAGCCACCAATGTGAGGCGGATTTTTTGGAAAGGAGGTATTATAAAATATATTTACGCAAGGATTTGAGGAAATACGTTATTGCTGCTCCAGGCCTTGCTAGTTGTCGATCTTGCCATCATCGTTTACTTGTACTAAAACAGCGATCCGTGCGTCGCCATGTAAGATAATTTACTACTCAAACAGCCCCAGCGCGCACCTGCCCCGTTGCCTTGCATCCGCACCTATGTTATGTGCATCGCCTTCGCCGCCTTGGCGGCCTGCACGCTAATCTCGTCCATGCTTTTGCGAGCGCTCTCCGTCACTTCGTCGATGGAGCGCCGCGTGCTGTGTATCAGTTCGTCCGTTCCCCGGGCGATTCCCTTGACTTCTGTGTTGATCAGACCAATCACCCACTCCAGGCCTTGCCGGCCCTTGCCCGCATTCGAGCTGATGGTGGATGTCAGTAGGTCCTCCATGTAGTGGGATAGCGGCACGCCGTACACGGTCACTGTGGCCTCCTGCTTAAGTAGCGTTTTGCTCCCGTCTGCTGGATGTGGCTCGTAGTAGAGTACTTCGTCTACGCTGATGTTGCGGCAGAATGTAAGGTTATTTGTCTTGAGCACCATCTGCTTGCGCTCCGGGTCCACTGTGGAGCGCTCGCTGGCGAAGCACGTCTTGGCCGTGCCGATCAGCGCGTGCGTCCACTTGGGAAAGTACCATTTGGACTGCACCAGCCGGTGTGTGTGCAGCACTCCATCGACCACCTGGCGCTCGACCACGTCCGTGCCAATGATGGAGGGAGTCATGGGGTTGGGGTACTTTCTCCACGCCGCCTGCGTTACAGTCTCCCAAGGATGGTTGAATGTGTGTTCTGACGTCCAGATTTTCATTATGCAAGCGCCGTTTGTCGTCACCGTTCGTTCGGGAGGGGATCAGATGTCGCAAGCGAGCTAGGCTGTGGCCTGCGGGGACAGAGGGTGGGACAGGCGAAACAGAAAAGGATTAGTTAGGTACGGTTCACGGGTTGAATTTTGATGAGAATGTCAGAATTATTGAATATTTCGGAGACAAGTTTCCGAGAGCTGACCTTTACTCGTGTTGTGCGCTGGTAGAGATGGCAATTAATCCGATGATTCATGCTATCGCCGGGGATGGTTGGCCCGACTAGAAGTGTGGTCACACTTATAAAAGTGTGACAGTGTTACCACATTTATGATAATTTCTTTATTTAAAACTATTTACATTTAACGTTATAGCTATCTATGTATGTAGTTCGTTCTGTTTCAAATTTTAACAAGGCCTGACCAGGACCTCTAGTCTGCACCGAAGGTGCGCACGTATTTTTCGAACGGCCGCTTGTCAATTTGTTGCAGGCGGATCTGCAGAAACTCTCGGAACTTCTGCATTTCCTCGGCATCTTCACATATTAGCCGCTTCTCCTCATTGATGCATTCCTCGAGCATCGCCTCATTGTCAGCAGCTCCCAGCCGTACAATCGCCTTCTCCAATCGAGCTGTGATCTGGCTGGCGATCTTGTCACTCTCGTAGTCCATGATTTTGGCCAGCGCCTTGGCTGGCGCCCGCCGCTGATTGGAATGTGTAACTTCGGCAAAGGTGGGGTTAGGCGGTTTGCTGGTGGTGGCGCGGCTGGGTTCCGTGTTCAGATCCCCCTCTTTACTGCTGGCGGCACCATCCAGGTCCTCCTTCAGGCACTCCGTTTGCTCGATAAACTCTGTCAGCGAAGGCTCGTCGGGGTGCGACTCAAGCTGCGTTGAGTTGTTTTGGAAGTTGGTTAAGTGAAAGACGCCATTGGTATCGTAAAACTTGTAGCCCAGCATTTCCAGAGCTATTTCCGTGAGTAAATAGGACATTTTGCTTATTTTCTTTTGATGCACAGCAAAACAAAAACGGTGTAGCTGCACAGCTGCGTTTCCACTGCCGACAATCGATAACGAGCCAGCGAGTGAGCAGGTGTGGAAGCACTGGTAGCATCAGCTGTTTGCTAAGCGTCAGCTTGCCTGCAGTCCCAATAACAATTAAATAATTTAATATATTTGTCGTATTTATTGGTCCTTCGAATGCAGAACCCTGGTCTCTAGCATGAAGATCAACGAAAAGAACCTCTGCGTGTTCGCAAAAGCACCGCCCTTCGACATGGAAGGTAAGGAAGAATAGAGTAATGTAAGTATAAGTTGCTTATTAATCATCCATATTTACCTTGCAGGCTTCCTGAACAAGAGGGGCGAGGTCAACAAGGCCTTTCAGCGACGCTACTTTGTGCTAAAGGGCAACCTGCTCTTTTATTTCGAGTCGCGGACCGACAAGGAGCCCCTGGGACTGATCATTGTCGAGGGCTGTACCATTGAGCTGTCCAATGAGGTTGATAACTACTGCTTCGAAATCGCATTTAACGGCAATCGCACCTACATCCTCTCCGCTGACAACCAGGAGAGCATGGAGACATGGATGAAGGCTCTCACCTGTGCTGGCTATGAGTACAAACGTATTATATTGGCCGAACTGCAGCGGCAGCTGCAGGAGTTAGAGGATTCCAGAAACAGTAAGACAGCACAGCACAGCATTGGTACTTGCAAATACCCCCTAACATTTTATTCTTTTCACACAGAAGTGCTTGGGAGTGCCATAGACGGGTCAGAAAGTTCCTCAAGGGAGACGAAACCCAGACCGCCGCCTAGGCGAACTAACCCCTTTAATCGGCCCGCTCCTCCGCCGCCCGACAGTTCGTTAAGAGGCGGCGTGGTTATGTCGCCCATGCCCTTCATAAATGGCTACTTTGGCTCCAGCAATGCGCGTCTACAGCAGGAACAGCTGCTGACCAAACAGGGTATGTATCTGAGCTGCGTGCTTCCCAACAAGGTTACGGATATTTTTCACTCACAGATGCCAGCAACAGAAGTCCGCATGGCACCCCCAAGGCAATGCGTCGCCCCCCGCCCCCCACTCAGACAGCTACCAGCGTTTTCTACCCAGATTCGCGAGGTCCAGAAATAGTTGGCGGCGTATCCACAGTATTACCGCGCGGCACCAACAACAACATTAACAATAAGGCTAGTACAGGCCACACTAGCAGCGCCAATGAAGACTTCGGTCGGATCCATGAGAGGTTTCGGCAGGAACTGATGCCCGAAGTAAAGGCCTATCGCGAGCGCCACAATCAGCCCCTCATACAGTTGTGATGACGAAACGGAGCGGGCTGCTCTAGCGACAAGCTAACCCTTTGTATTACCCGTTTTGTGCTAAATCAATTCACGTTTTAATCTTACTATGTTTTAACTCCACATTTTTTGTTTAAATAAACGAAAACTGAGAAGTGGGATAAAACCATTATAAAAAATAGAAGACATATTTACTTCGTTTCAGACTGTTACCTAAATTAATACAGATGTAGCTGATACCTTGCATTGGCTGCATATGTACGGAAATAAAGTATTTAATCTGTAGATTGTATGCATGTATGAATCTATAATCTTAAAGGCAAATAGGAATAATAGCTTCGCATTGTAGATTACCTGTAATGACGTGATCGCGGACTTTTTAAAGTAGAGCCTGCCCTTTAATATTTGCATTATTTGTAGTTTGGATATTAAATTATCAATGCATCCTGTATAATTGGAGAAATGATTACACGAATTCACTCTAAATACTAACATTCTCTTTATTTAAATATTTGTTTGTATATGATTAAAATGCAAGACGTACTTGTTAATAGTTGCAACTGGTATTGGATTTGTTCCATGGTATACTTTTTATATGTGTGTAACCTATGCGCTTAGTTTGTTTAATTTATGTTTTTTTGTAGTTTATGGTTTTTGTTGCCTTTGTTCACTCATATCGAATAAAATGCAGAATACTGTAACTTATTACGAGAGTACATTTAAAAAAATACAATTGGGTAAATACATGCATTCGTTTTGTGTGGGATTCCTTTTAAGCCTAAAGGTGGGCGGCACAATAAATTAAAGAGAAAGGAAGGGGACAGTCACTTTATGTAATTTTATCAGATACGAGAATAAATTAGAGGGCTTCGGAACAAAATCATCACTCATCCGTATTCTGAGATTATCGCGTATAGATAGATAGATAGCGAGAGTTTATCGTAATAATAACTTTTAACTTATAGCATACAAGTTGCTGGTTTTTCTTTTTTTGTTTTCGATAAGTAGCAGCAGCGTTTCGATGATCAGTTCTCTGGGTTTCTGGTAGTTGTTTGTAGTTTTTATGGAGCAGTATTGTGGTTCTTGGCAGCATGATTGCTTGAGGATAAGCTGTAGTCGTCTGCCATCCATCTAATCGTCAATGTTGTACTCGGGCATCTTATCGTACTTCTGCTTGCTGGCCTCGTGGCTGGTGTCAACCAGCAGCGCCGTGTGCGAGTATCCCATTGTCACCTGAGGTATTTTTATGTTGTCCAGCTTGGGCACCTCCTTGGGCACCGTCGACGACTTCTGGAACTCTCCAATGCCGAGCTCCCCGAACGTGGGCGAGGCACCCCAGGCGATGAGTGTGTCATCGGCTGAAATCATGATCGAAGTATTGGCACAGCCAATGTCGGTGATATTCCAGCCGGATAGATCCTGGACTGGCTTGGGATACATGTTGGCTTCGCCCGTCTTCTTATTCTGGCCAAACAGGAAGAGCAGACCCAGTTCGTTGACAATCAGACTGAAGGTGGAGCCGCAATATACACTGCGACCTCCCCGACCCTGAGTATCATAGAATTTCATCAGACGAGGCACCATCTCGTCCTTGGGTTCGGCGTGACCGAGGCGCCCGAAGCCGCCAAATCCCCAGCTGTACACTCGCTTCTTGGAGTCGATTGCCACCTAAAAAATAAAGGCCTGTAGTGATAACAATGTGCCTAACTAGAGGATGTGTGACTTACCGTGTGATTGTTGCCGCAGGCAAAGTCCACGATCTGTACACCATCCACCGGAGTTACGTGCCCCTCCTTACTCTTCTCTATATAAAGGACCACCTTCTTCGGTGATGTTTCAAAGTGGAATGAGAGCTTGTTGGCGTTCACAAAATACTTGGCGTCCGTGTTGTGGCCCAGCTGGCCGTACTCAGGCAGCCCGAACGTGTGCAGGTTCCCCTTAATGTCCAGGATGACAGAGAACTCGGCCCCGCATCCGATTCGGATGATGGGCGGACCCCGGTAATTTATCGGCGTTGGCGAATAGATATTAGCATGGGTATTGCCCACGCCACACTGTCCGGACTTGTTTTCGCCGCAGGCATATACTGTTCCCGTGTCTGTGAGGAATAGTGTGTGATGCCTGCCTACGGCTGCCTGCACCACGTTCAGCTGCTCCAGGGCCGGAATGATCGTTGGCTTCTCCACCAGCTTAATGTCCTGGCTGAGACCTAGCTGGCCGCTAGGGTTGCGACCAAAACCCAGCGCCTTCCGATCCATATTGATCAGAATGGTGTGGGCGGCACTAGGTCCACTGGCCACGTACCGATACTGCACGAGATATGGAGAATCTTATAGAATTGCTCAAAGATAGAGCCCGATTTATTAGTAATCCTTACCTTCTCTTCCGTAAAACGGTGGAAGCTGAACAAGTTCGGTCGCACCTTTGCAACATTCTTGCGATCTCGCTTGCCTGTCAGGTCCCACGTCACCATGCCAGCCAGCAGAAGCTGCCCGGGTGTCTTCTCCAGAGTGGCCAGCAGATCCTCCGGCAGCTTACTGGGCGGATCCAGGTCGTCATGTGGGATGAGCACCTCCATCTGGTTGGCGGCGGCAGCAGCCGCCTGGTGAGCGCCGCCATCATCCGACTCGTCGCTGAAGTCGTCTTCATAGTCGGACTCCTTCTTCTTGGGTCGCCGCTTGTTGGGTCCGGCTCCATTGCCACCTGCTTTGCGCTTAGCTGACATTCTTTACGATTGTGCGAGTATTGCTTGGACTGGATTGGGTCTGCACAGCGGCTGTAACGGAAGCGGGAGTTACGGAGAATGTTGAGAACCAGAATCAGAAAACTCGTACGCAGCAGAGCGTAACGCTGGCAGCAAGCCGCTCTCTCACGCGTTTAGTGGTGTGAGAGTGTGTGTGCGCGCCGTGCCTTGGTGTGGTGGTTTTGCAAGAAAACAAAATGAAAGCCGCTGCCGCAGTAAGCGACGCCAACAGATATAGCAAATAATTCGCCGCCGATAGTGTTTTAACTAAAAGAAATGAATAGGACTTGGACGTCGGCTTAGCTACTTGGTTAGCGCCAAGAGGAAAAGGAATAGCACACAATAAACGTTTAAATAGCGGATAGCGTCATTTCACAGACACAAAGACATTTTACATTTCTTTGAAACATGACCACCATTCGCTTATGCTAATGCTTTCCAGCCATTGCTGTAGGCTCGATATTTATTCTGGATTTATTAAATTTAATCTTGCACGCGAACTTACAGTTTTGAAGTGCGGGTTCACTAGTTTTCGCAGCAAAATGGCCAACAACAAACAACGCTTGATTATAGCGCAACCAGGGTGACCGCGCCGATAACGATAACGATGAAATATACCTTCTTGGCCTCAAATAAATACTCTTATATACTTTTAAATTTTTATGTATACCAAAAATATACCAAACAAATTTTAATTTATTTAAATTATATATTTCCTTTATTTAATTATATAATTTTATTTAATATTGAATTCCTAAGATTACACTTCGATGACGAAAATTCCGACAAAAAAACCGTTAAAGTATTTATAAAAAAGATGGAAATTTATTTTCCCGCATTTTTAAATCAACTCTGTTGGGACAAATAAGCACTAATAAATCCATACAGTTGGGCACCCCTTGAAAATACTGACAAAAAATTGTGTAAAGTACCGTTGATGCAACTTTGCAGCCCTGCGTTCGATTTGGATGCAACACAACAACAATTTCCTCACCCAAATAGAAACGGGCCCTTAATAAAATAAATAAATATAGAAATGGAAATCAAAAGATTACGTTTATTTATGTCATCTGTTGACTTAATTTTAATATTTATTTCTTTAAATATATAAATATTTATTTTATTTGTAGTTAAAATTAGAAAAATTTATTGAACTCGATAAAACAAAAATAGCAGGTCTGCCGAACTATATTTATATATATATATATTGTTTATATATATTTTATATAATATTTCGAAACTAATATTTTTTTTTTAATATTTCAGAGAATGCAAAAATATGTCGTAAATTTATAACTAGGATATATAAAATAGCTCTCTCCTAAGACAATTGATTTAAATTCCACCGATGCTGGCAGATAATCAGAAAAAAATGTCAAATTTATTACAAAAATAATTTCTTTTCAAATATTTTCAATACTCAGAGGACTATCTGCTCGAAGTAGTAAAGTAGTTCTTTAAGAGGTTTACCAGAGATTTCTGACCCGTAGTGACTTGACTGTTGCCCCAGTCCGCAGCAAGGCCGCCAATCCTGGCGAGTGAAAGCGAAAGTCAGGAGATGGAAAGCTCGCTCGGAAGCTCTCCCTGCTCTCCCTGCTCTCTCCGGTGACGACGGCATCTCAACGACTTTTGACTTTGCTCTGCGGCTGACTCTCCGGGCCGCAGCTCCAGCGGACTTTTCGCCTGGCACAGTCTTCCGCCGTGGTCCTGTCGAGTAATGTGCGCCGCTGAGGAACCACTGCTGCACGCCGCGCCTTGAGTTTCGTTTTACCTTTTTTTCGCCACCCCCACCCCCCTGGACACACTCACACACACTCAAGACACCAGCAGCAGCACGGGCACAAACACGGGGGCGCACACACTTAACAATATCAACAAAATACAAAATATATTCCAAGGATGTCGACGGCCAGTATTTTTTAACGCGATTTTACACGACTGCGAAACTGCGACTACAGTTGAAATACAAAATATTTGCTAAACGTGTTTTTGATAAATGAAAAAAACGACAACCCCCCAACAACAAAGGCAACAACAAAGCGAAGCAACCCAGTAAGCCCAATAGATCGAACTGTAAATTACAGTGCCTTCTTCGATTGAAACCCCTTGCCAAAAAAGCAACAGCACCGCAACAGCATCAACACGAAGCAACAACTAATGTACATATTTCGCCAAGTAAAACACGGTAGGTTATATTACGTATACGACGCGAGGGTGCCTGTGCCTGTATGAGTAAGAGTGTGCGGGTGTGCGGGTGTGTGTGTGTGCTGGTGTGATGTCGCACTAATTGGTATGCAACATTATTTTTGCCTTTGTCATGCCACGCATTTTTATGGTTAGTAATTATGGTGTGTGCGAGTGTGTGTGTGCCCGCCCATTTTCCCGCCCACGCTTTCTTCGCAGTTCCTTCGCAGAAGGCGAGAGCAAGCCAGAAACTAATTAGCGAGAGTCCTGCCCCAAAATCCACTCCTCAAAATGAGCTTCGAGCCAGTCGAGATAGGAGGAGGAGGGAGTAGCATAAAAAATGCAATAAATACCACGTATAATTATTTTTCATCGCGAAGATACAAAGACTTGTTTGCTTGCCATTGTAGCCGTCACGAATGAGCCATGGCCACCACACTCGACCTCTAACCTCCCGTCACCCCATAGTGCGCGTATAAAAGCTGCCGAAATCAATAAAAACAGACAAAAAGCAAACGGGCCAGCAAGCTGAAGCTGAAGCTGACTCTGACGCTGACGCTCAAGCTTGAAGCCAAAGGAAATGGGGAGCGAAGCAGACCGAGCAGAAGCAGATGGTTGTGTATCCTGTGTTTTGGCCAGGACAGGACAGGACACTCGCCCGGCTGCGTGTATCCGTATATCTGACTGCGTGTGCCACATTGACTCACCTGTGGCTGGCACTTTTCATATTAGCAGTACAGCGAGCGGCAACAACAATAGAAAATCCTGTCATCATCATATCCTCTCTCTCTGTCTCCTGCTTGGCCATTCTTCGCTACTGCGCGAAGAAGAAAGGAACCACCTTTCGGCCTGGTTTTGTCACCTCTTGTGCTTGTTGCTGAAGCTTCATCGACTTAAATTATTACATACACATTTTATTAACAAAAAATCCCCTGTCAAGGCTACAAGCTGGGCGACCGAACATTCAATTCAAAGAATTTATCATGTCAAAATTGGTGTCGTTAGCGAAACCCAGGAGCAAACCAATTGGTTTCGTGTTTCTCCCCATGTTATGTAAATGGAAGCTTTTTTGACTCATCTAATTATAATGGACGAATCAATCTAGCAAATCTGTTTGCCTGTCTGTCGGCTAGAAATTTGGGAACTACAACTACTTAAAAAAATCTTTAAAATCTTGCAGAAAATCAGTTTAAATTCTACAGAGACTGTTTTAGGTTTAGGTAGGTTCTTTTTATACCCGGCAACCCAATATTTATCTATCTATATGGAGATGTCTTCAGCTCCATAACGTATATCAACTTAATCAATGCAATGTCCTTATGGCTCTATAACTCTTAGATCTCTCTCCTTATGGCTCTATAACTCTTAGAACTCAGACAACTAGACCTCGCTCTCATAACTAGAATATGTAGGTTACAATCAAACAAAAATAAAATCACTTAGTTAAAACAAAACAATTGTGATACTTTACCAATTAAAAACTCCCAAAAGATTTAAATTCAATTGAAATTGCATTCAAAAGTAAGCTCTAAATTCGATGTCTGTAATGTGTATTTGCGATTATTATTATACATTTCATTATTACATTATTACATTATTATTATATTACATTTCATTATACAATAATTTCCAACCCGATTATCAGGAAATTTCTAATATAAAAAAACCCAATTGAAGAATATTTTAAAAGAGTGCTACAAGAAATTAATAAAGGATATCTTATATAATATGTGTCTACCATTCTATACCACCCCAGCTGCAAGAGGCTAAGTTTTTTAACAAGCTGCACCTGGTGGTATGTTCAATAATGGATTCATAGTTTCGACCTCACCTGCCTTCACTAAAGCCAGCTCAGCTTAATGGCTCAACAGGTTATTGGTCTTTACGACAAGAAAAACCTAGGTACACAAATTACGAGTATGTGGCAGTATGTGTATAGAAGGACCTACCCGTGAGAGTTTGATACGAGGCAAAAGCAAGCGCTTTTAAGGCATGCTAAATTAGGACTAGGCGCCAAAGTGACGAGAGCAACATGTGCACTCACACACCCGCACCAATGTGTGTGGCACACACCGTCAGCCACGATTAAATTAACGCAAATTAAGCAGATTAAGCAAACGTCAGTCACATCATCAGCCGCAAACAATGGGCAGGGAAAAAACCACAGCAGAAGGCAAAAGCGTTGACATCGCGCAGACACTGCGCAGGATGGCGTTCGTTGTTCGCCGGGGGGAGGCTGCAGCCCCTTCGCTTCCTTCTATCCTGTCCCTCTGTCCCTCTCACGCTCCGCCACCCTCCGCCAAAGCTGTCCACTCGCAAACAAATCTGATACACAGCAGCACAAAGGCCCCCGCCCAAGAGGTCCTCCCACAAGGAATCCCAGGCACACGCACACGCTCACAAGGCGCGCTGTCTGCCATTGCCTTTTATTCATAGATGCAGCCACATAAGCGAGCATGTCAAGTTTTCGTCAAGGTGACTCACTCTCAAGCCGTGTTTTTGTCACATAACATACTTAATGTGATATTCGTCAGAAGTATATATTATATATGCATATCATGTCCAACTGCTTGTCTCAGAGGCCACAAAAACTACTGCACAGCACAGCATCAGTAAGATTTTCTATTTTAAAACCAGTATATCAAGGGACCCTAATCGGCTGAACATTTCATCCATTTTTCATTTCAATATATTTCATTATACTACTGTAGTATAATGAAATATATTGAAAGATATTCTGGAAGAGTTTATATGTATTTTCGGTTTAATTTGATAAATAATACAGTCGACCGGTTCGAGGCTCAAATAACCATGCAAATAAGAGCGGTATTGAAGATATAAGGTTACAAGTTTATTGGCTTATAAGTTCCATATTTATGATCCAATTATACTGCAATTTTTAAGAGATCACCCGCTCAATTATATTTCTTTTACTTTCTACCAAGATCTTTATTAATTGTCAAGTTTTTTTTTGTGGGCGGTAGAGAGTGTTGTAAAAATGTCTCTCTTTCAGTCTCTAAATCTAAAAGCTTTTGTTTCATATGGACAGACAAACATATTGACGGACAGACGGACATGGATAAATCGAGTCGTCTGGTGATGCTGTTCACGATCGCCAAGTTAAATGCTAAAGACTCTTCGTAACAGCTGTATACCCAAGCTTTATCTTTATATGTGTTTTTGACATTTTATTCCTAATTTCCGATTTATTGGTTAACATTTAAACAGAATTTAAAAAATGTCCCTTGGACTTGCATGCGTGGGATATCCTATATTCAGGACTTCGTACAAATATTCTCTTTGGACACCAGCTATACTTTATGTTTAAATGTATTCCTCAGCCATAACCATATTTTCCATTGTGACACTTACCAACGAAGGTGCAGTAATATTTGTTCGGTGCGTTTTCTGATCACTTTTTAAGTTGGGCAACATCAAGTGAAGTTGGGCAACAAAAGGCTGCGTTCAATCCTCCAACGAGGCGAACCTTGTGGTTATTTGTCAAGGACGCAAAGTGCAAGGTTGCACTGCCATTTATTCGGCCCGCACGGATGAATGGAAGGGGAAATGATGGTCAGGGTGAAACTCGAGGGCCGAGGGCAAAGGGCGTAGGGCGTAAGGCGGAAGGCGGAAGGCGGAAGGAAGAGCAGCACTAATCTCTGAGTGCGCCTTGTTCGCATTCGTCGTACTCGCGTTGCATAAGTGTCAGTGTCGGCGTCCGTGGCCACAGCCGTGTGCTGGCGTACGTGGGCGTGGGACACGAGAGCGTGTGAGCGTGAGTGTGCCTGTGGGTGTGGGTGTGGGTGTGTAGGTGGATGGGTGTCCTTGCTAGGAGACAAAAAGACTGATGATGATTGCATTTTGTTGCTTTTCTACTTTTTGTGTCGCGCGCCACATGGCAGCAGCACCTTTAGTATGAAATGAGGCGGACATACAATCGCATCGCCATCGAAGATCGCACCAATCGAATACGGACCAGGACCAGGCTACGGTTGCAGGCAGAAGAGGCATCGGAAACGGGGACGGACTCGGGATCGGAAGCATGAATAGTAACAATCTGCAGCAGTGGTGGGAGAACTATTACCGGCGTCGTCATCACCTGGAGACCAGCCAGGACCTCGACTCCGCGGAGCAGCCCTATTCCCTGTTCGAGCAATCCAATCTGCCAACGGACCACTCTGGCCCCACGCACGACTATGACTATGGCAACTTCAGCCTGGACGATCCGTACGATTCCGTGGACTCGGAGCGGGCCATCTCCTCACTGACACTGCTCCTGCTGGCGATCAGCTACGGCCTGGTTGTCTTCGGCGGTGTGGTCGGCAACTCCACGCTGGTGCTGACTCTCTGCTCGGCCTCGTCGGTGCGCCTGCGCAATCCGCTGCTGCTGGCCGTCTGCATCGCCGATCTCCTGGTCACCGGCATCTCAGCCCCGGTCACGCTTCTCAATCTGGCCATGAACCGTCGCACGCAATCGCTGCCGCTGGTGCTCTGCAAGGTCATACACTTCATACAGGTGCGTATATAAATTGAAGAGATGCCATATCCCTAACAATCCATCCATCGCCGGCCAGGTCATGCCCGTGGCGGCCAGCACCATCTCGTTCTTCATGCTCTCCTTGGATCGATACGCCACGGTAAAGCATCCTCGCCTGGCGCAGCTGCGTCAGCGCCGCTACCTGCACGTCTCGCTGGCTCTGCTCTCCTGGTTGACCTCGGCAGCCATCAGCACGCCCTTCCTGTTCGCCTACAAGATCATCGCTAAGTCGGTGGTGGTCCCAGGAAGTCGGGGCAAGGGTGCTAGCACCACCCCAAACCCGGTTAGCATCAGCTGCACCTCCGACCTAGGAGCCAATGCCATGTTCATGTCCTTCATCATCACCCACACCATTGCCGTGTTCGTGCTACCGGGCGTGGGCGTGCTCCTTAACCATTACGGCGTGCGGCGCAAGCTCTGTGCTCTCTCGCTGACAGCTCGTGCGGCCCACGGAGAGCTGCCACTCCCCATCCCCATCTTACGCCGTCAGACGCACATGGTGATCGTGACCGGCTGCCCCAATGCCCAGCAGGCGGCCTGTGGAGGCGCCACCACGGGGGACGACAACTCGAACGGCAATGGAAACGGCACTGGAACTGGGAATGTCAGTCCGGGGGACATTCAGCTGCACACTCTGCAGCCCCGTCTGAATGGCTCCCTGGGTTCGGCCCTCGAACCGGGCTCCTATCGCTCCAGCAACCCCATATCGCCCAGGTGAGTTTAGCCAAAAGCTCGCATTAAACATTACATTTATAGTGCTGGTTTTCAAATCTATAGAAAATGTTTTTAAAGTATGCAGTAAAAGATTTAAAGTCCAAGCTTCAGAGTAAAATTTTAGATTTTCTAAGACCTTAGAGCATACTTTTCCACCTTCTGGGAATTTTAAATATAAGGAAACTTCTTACTTATATTTTCCAAAACCAAGTTGACATTACTTTAAATTCCTTAAAAAACCGGAATTGAAAGAACCTTTCAATCTTTACACTCTGGCTCTAAGAGCGAGAACAATTTTAAATCTCTTAATTCTTTTCGGAAGAATCTTTTGCATATTTATGTATGAATGTTCCCTATCTCTCTAGCGCTCTTTTTTCCACGGTTTGTCTGCAATGTACAAGCAAAGCAGCAAAAACGATTTATAAGCTCCACTAGCTGCACTGTGAAGGAGCCTCGCATTTTTCTCTCTATTTTAAGATTCTTTCCGTTTAGTCTTGGAGCTCTGGTTAGATTTAACAAATTAAATCCGAAAACTACTTTTACAAAAAACTCACCAATTCTAGCGAATTACTAGATGCAGGCTTGAATATACCCCATACAATTCTCTGAAGCTTGAATAAGTTGAGAATTCTTGCAGAGAACTGAAAAAGTAGAGGAAGATTAGTAATGGAGTATTATGTTTCTTAACCAAATAGGGCCATGCGGGAGATTCGAGCCCACTCGCAACGGCAGCGCATTCACCGAGCGGGACGGGGTCCGGCCACTCCTGGGATCCCGCTGCCGCAGACGTCAACTCTACGCTCACGTCGGCATCTGGCCAACATGCTCATCGCCTCCGCCGTGATCTTCATCGTCTGCTGGGCGCCGCATGTTTTCTGCATCTTCTACAAGAACTTGGGCTACAAGCAGCACTGCACCAAGACCTCCGTCTACTTCAGCCTGCTCCTGGGTGAGTCTACACGCTCAGGGACGATGGAGTAAAAGTTGGAATCACCGCTTACTCTTTTTGCAGGCTATTTCTACTCGGCCATCAGTCCGGTGATCTACTGGGCGCTCAACCACAACTCGCTTCGACAATCGCCCTGCGCGCCCATTATCCGCCTGCGGTCCATGCAGAACTTCCTGAGGTCGCGCTTCCGGACGCACACAGTACCGCCACCACCCTCTTCCACCAACGAGGCGGCCCTGGGGGCCTTCAACCCCAAGTTAATTAAGCTGACACCGAAACAGTATAGAGCTCAGGCCTCTTCGCATTATCTCTACTAGTGTGATACTAAACTATACTTGATATACACATACTATATATATACACATATATATATAATATATATATTTTTTACCTATGCCTCCCTCCCGACGAAACACTACGCTCTGACTCCGAACTATGTTACCAAGTCCCGAACTCTAACCCATCATAAGGGAACTATCTAGATGTCTTTAAAGGTAACTCATGACTAGATAGTACCTCCTACATACATACATAACGCAGAATACATAATATACAGTACATAGAGCGTGCATAGATACATAGATGTGTTTACGACTTCTACCCTACATACATGATACATAGCAGAGTTAGCTGACGCTTATTTACACTACGATGTTGTGCGCCTGAAGCTATGCAATATTAACACAACAGAAACCTGTCGCAACTCTTGCCTAAAACCCAACACGAGCAGAAATGGTCAAATAGAAAACTGAAATTTTTTAAAAAACTCTTCTAGTGACTTGTTTAAAAAATGTTGTTTAGTATTTTAAGCAGAAATATTGTACTATGTTCCTTCTCATAGAAAAGCAATAAGTGAACGCTTTAAGCCAAGTTAAACGAAACGAAACAAAACGAATCAAACTAAACAAAAGCCTAAAACTTTAAAGCCATGTAAACCTAAACTCTAATTAACTACGAGTACATACATGTGTACATATAACAAGTAAATACTAAAAAAGATTAATATAAATGTGTGCGAAAACGAAAGTGTTATATAATAGTCTTATATACCTATTTCTACGGTACAATTCTTTATATTGCTAAACGAAAAAATATTTAATATTGTTCAGAAAGTATGAACACCATAGTGCAATTCAATTCTGCAGAAGAAAGCAGAGACCCACGGAGACTTGCGTGTTTCAGATGCGTGAACAACGACCCACACGATCAGGCACAGGATCGGGTTTCATTTTCCAACATCACCGTATACCCAACTCTTATATTTTCTATACTTTTATATACTATATGCTCCCGAGCGAGCCCCTATCTGTTTACAGCTATTGACGATTTGGTTTTTCGAAAATATATACAGAATACTTTCTTTAAAGCCATCTGAAGCAGCAGTTGTTATCGCCTTTAAACTTAGTAGCTATAAAACCCTAAGCTAACTTTAAAAATAGTCATCGTTTTGTACTTTAACTAAATCTGCATTGAAAGAAGAGAGAAACTTTAAAAACTATAAATACATGCTACATACTACAAGTCTTTTTGTGTCGAGTTCTCATTTAAAATGTTCTCGCTGCTAAGCTCTTTCTGTATCCATTTATGGAGAGCTATTCAGTTGAGCGCTCGTACGTTGGGAATCATCAGATGAGCAAAAATATATATATATATATATATACAAATATTGTAATATCTACTAAGGTAAGTTTATCAAATCAAATAGTTCACCGAAGAGTTGCGACTTGCGAAGGCTTTGGTTTTGTAAGCTCACTCTTCCGTGGGGATCAAATCTTCCGTGGATTAGTTAAAGTCAGTCACCAAAACGAAACGGAAAGAGGTCTGGGAACCCCTAAGCTCTTATCCCAGATTTAATATAACCAAGCCTGTAGACTAGTGTAATCGACAGAGATTAGTTATGAATTATAATTGCTATATGAAGGCGGCATTCTGGCTGGGATATTCCAGAGTCGTCCGCCAAACTTTTATGCATTAATTATTCATAAGATGATGAACATAAGGCCGTTATTTAAATGACTAAACACATTCCAGGTGTTGCATAATATTAGCATGAGCAAGCAGCAGCTCCCCGAAGAAATGTTCTTAACTAAGATAGTCAGCAGTCAGTCTATAATTGATCGTATTAGCCAACGGTTTACATTTTCTAATGGATTTCAGAACTGCTTGTTTGATTTGCCTAGTGGCTTTTCTGTTTCTGAGTCTGCAAAGCTGCAGTGGCAGGGAGTAAGGCTGGTAATAATAGCTAAGTGGACGTCTATATAAAATCTGCCTAATTTCCAGATATCAGTTTATACCTGCCCGCTGTGTAGAACAACCTGGACTGGATCGTCAAATTGGTGGACCTTTGAGTTTGTGCACCTTCCCGCCATCGCACCATATGCCAAGTGCTGAGGATATTCAGGCCGTAGTTAAGCATATAAAAAGCTTAAAATTGGATTGAGAAGTGCAACAAATAATAGGGAACTTTACACTTTATATATGCATCCAAGCAGCAATCAATAAAATTAACTATTACATTTGTATTATTAATTAATTGCTGGCGCGCTTCGCCTGCCCAGCATGTTGTTGCATACGTTTCTCGATTTCGGGGCGGAAGTGACGGATAAGACCCTGTACTGGCCAGGCGGCACCGTCACCCAGTGCACAGATGGTGTGTCCCTCAATTTGTTTGGATATCTCCCACAGCATATCGATCTCAGCTGGTTGCGCGTCTCCCTTGACAAAGCTAAAGCAAAAAGTTATTATTCGATTGTTCTATAACTAACAATCGCTGAGCCTTACCGCGTCATGATCTTGTTCATCCAGCCGATTCCCTCGCGGCAGGGCGTGCACTGGCCGCAGCTCTCGTGCTTGTAGAACGAGATTAGCCTGGCAATGGCCTTAATCACATCCGTCGACTTGTCCATGACAATGATGGCCGCCGTACCAAGCGAAGTCTGGGCGGCGATCAAACCATCGAAATCCATAATCACATCGTCGCAGACGTTTTTCGGTATGATAGGTGTGGAGGAGCCCCCGGGAATGACGCCCAGCAGATTGTCCCAGCCACCAGTAACACCACCGCAATGGCGTTCGATAAGCTCCTTCAAGGGTATGGACATTTCCTCCTCTACAGTGCAGGGCCTATTAACATGGCCCGAGATGTTGAAGAGCTTAGTGCCAGAGTTACGGGTGCGACCGAAACTGGCGAACCAGGTACCTCCGCGACGACAGATGCTTGGAGCAACAGCTACGGTCTCCACATTGGTGACAGTGGTTGGGCAGCCGAAAACACCAACGTCGGCGGGGAATGGCGGCTTCAATCGTGGCTTTCCCTGCTTGCCCTCCAACGACTCTATCAAGGCCGTCTCTTCGCCGCAAATGTAAGCACCAGCGCCTCGGTGCATAAAGACGTCGAAGTCGTATCCTGTTCCGCAAGCATTCTTGCCAATTAAACCGGCCTGGTAGGCCTCAGCGATGGCTAGCTGCATGTTGGACGCCTCGTTGTAGAACTCGCCTCGAATGTAGATGTAGGCGGCCTGAGCGCCCATGGCACGACCGGCAATCAGACAGCCCTCCACCAGCTTATGTGGGTCGTGGCGCATGATTTCGCGATCCTTACAGGTACCAGGCTCACCTGGCGAACGAAAAACTTGAGTTAATAACAAATAACGTGAGGGCACATTGCTCACCCTCATCGGCGTTCACAACCAAGTACTTGGGGCGACCATCGCCGGGCTTGTTCATGAAAGACCACTTCATGCCACTGGGGAAGCCAGCGCCGCCTCGGCCACGCAGGCCAGACGTCTTGATCTCATTGACGATCCAGTCCGGACCCTTTAGCACAATCTCCTTGGTCTTGTACCAGTCGCCGCGCTTCAGTGCGCCCTTCAGCCGCCAGTCGTGACGTCCATAGAGGTTGGTGAAGATTCGATCTTCATCGGCCAGAGGACCGAACTTGGTCTTGGTCTGTGGTGGTGGTGTCCCGGGGGGCGGGGCCTGGGTGCTCTGAAGCCGCTGAAGCTGCAGGCTTGTCACCGGCAGAGCCGCAACTGCAAGGCACAAATAATGCAGAGAAATCAATAAAATGCGCAGAACACTCAGCTATATCATTGTTTTGCTTTGCGCAAAAATTACATAATTTGGTTGCAACCAATTCGATTGTTTATGCAAGTTGTAAGTTATTTTAAGAATAGCCACAACCGTAAAGTACAAGGTAATATCACTGTTAAGCTTATAAATATTGATTGTGATTGATTCTATTACCAATTTGCGGTTTAGTTAACAAATTAAATCGCACAAGTGCAGACATTTTCCGAACGACTGACAGCTGAATGTGACGTTTGTAGTGGCCAGATCGTCAAAAAATTATGGAGATTATAATCAATAGGGGCACTCGCTTGCGCGTAATTGAATGTGTTTTCGATCTCGAGTAATAATTGTGATAATATTCTTTAATTATATTTATAATTACTTAATTAGTAGTTATGAAGGGGACGATTTATATTTTCATTTATTTCGAAAAGATCTACCTCTAAGTACCAAGTTCCCTTTACAAATATAACTTATTAGATGACTCTCAAGAAAAATAACTATGAATCACGATTTCGTATCAATACCGCAATATTCGACTTAATGGTAAAGATATGATATCTTAGTTTTAAAAAAAGTAATGGAAAGGTCATTTCAAAGTATATATCCTAAACAGGTATATTAATTTTTTTAATGATCTCTTTAGATGTTAATTTTAATTCATTTAAGTAAAAAACGGTATAACCGAAAATAAAAATAGTGCTGAAAATATTTGGGAAGACTACCCCTTATATACTTGTGTCAGATGGGTAGGTGGTGTTGCCAGACTTTATAAATTGTCTACTTTCAAAACAGCTGACACCAATTCAATCACACTACATTCATTGTTTGTTGTTTATTCAGTAAAAAATGGCTCAAAAATCGAGCAATGAGTCGAATAACGGAACGAAGACCGAAATAGTTGATGAGGTGGATGCTTCCACTCCAACGCTGCAGCTGCGTTTGGAACAGCCGCGTGATGAACGCCGGGTGGTATTTCACGCTGGAGTTATTGACAACGAGCATTTGAACCGGAAGAAGTCCAAGTGTAATCTATGTTTACTTACCCGGTTTGATGAAATGGCTAACCCTTTTGCGTACATTCTAGGTTGCTGCATATACAAGAAACCCTTGGCTTTCGGCGAGAGTTCTTCGGAGGATGATGAAGATTGCGAGCATTGCTTCGGCCACCCCGAAAAGCGAAAGAAAAACCTTAAACATAGTCACGACCACGACCACGGAGACGGCGGCGACTCTTGCCCAAATCTGAGACTACCGGACGAGCCATCTACATCTGCCCAGGCTGTGGATCTCACGAAGCCGCCAGCCGAGCCGGTTGAAGAGCCGGCAAAACAGTCTGGGAATTCGTAAGGCGAACACCATTTATTAAAAACCTTTAACAACATGAAACGAACTAGCGGCGAGCAGTAAAATCTTTAAACAATAAAGCAATCGGATACGGCAGGCACAGAGATTTACATTTAGATAATTTTCATCCTCAGTTCTTAGGCTTAAGCTCGAAGGACTCGCTGATATTGATAGGGATATTGAACTCCTTAGCCTTAGACCTTGAACGCCAGACCTGTGAAGGAATTGAAGTTCTAAATAATACATCAGAAATGATATTTCTACGTTTACCTTGATTGTGTAGTCATCACTGGTGGTCACTAGCATCTCAGAGTCCCGTGGATTGAAGGCTACGCTGTTTACCACATCCGAGTGCTTGAACTTGGCCAAACTAATGCCATAGTATCGGTCCCACAGGTAGGCATGCTTATCCTCCGCCCCACTGGCCACATACTCTTCGCAAACATCAAGGAATATGAAAAAACACTCAGTGCTGGGCGTGTAGGCCTTGTGGGCACGCAGCATGTTGCCCACTCTTTTTAGAGTCATTAAGTCGATGACATGGATGTCGATCTCTTGAGCGATGGGCGGTGGCTCGAGAGGATTAGTGATGACATAGTTCTTGGGCCAGGGACGCGTATTTACATACAAGTAGCGATGATCCGGGCTCAGTGCCATGCCGATGATGTGGCCGTGCAGATCAATAACCTTGTCCACCTGATCGAAACGACTCTTGACGGACTCGTAGTCCCACCAGTCGGGATCGGTCCGCGGTGTCTCCTGTTGTTGTTTTTCGGCAGCCCGCTTGGCAGCTATTCTCTCCTTAAGCGTGGGTCCTGGATCGAGCTTTTTCGGGAAATACACGTTCGCAATGCGCTTGAAACCGATCTGATGTGGCGTGAAGGTCTTGGAGCCCGTCGAAAAGATGAGGTATTTCGGTATGCTGTTCTCCATTTCATCGTATTCCTCGTGTAAATCCATCGAATCGTTTTCCTCCTCATCATCCTCATCTTCGTTCGGTCCATTAAGAGAGGCAACGGCTTTTCTGTATTCCTCCAGGTAGTGAATGGTGGCATCACCGGGACGCGTCCTTGAGCGACGTTCGCTGATGTCTGGCAAGTAGTTCTCTTCGGGCGTGGCGCTTCTTGTTCGTCGCAGGCTGGCTGCATGCGACAAAGGATTCCCACTAGACTCTGGATCATTTCTGGGCGTAGAGAGCAGCGTCGCCCTGTGAGTCTCATCATCGTCGGCACACCTCGCCAACAAGGGATCATTGCTCTCATCTAGCCATGGACACCTGGCCACCATGATAGCCCGCACCGAGCTGGCATTTCGATTGTAAAATTTGTACAGTTGATTCATGATCGGCACGTGCTCCGAGTCGATCTCCTGATTGGCCTTGTTCAGCCACAGAACCGACGTGCTAACCAAGTGCGCCAGCCAATGCAAATCACCCGAGATCAGATATTGGTCGCTAAACCAGGTGCCAAAGATGTCGTACGGTCGATTGACCACCCGGCAGCGCAGATGCGACTCGGTAGCTCCCAGATAGAAGACGGCAATCTCCCCGGAAGTTGATTGTGGGGATCCAAAGTGGACGCCAGAGACCAGAAGCAAGGTGTCGCTCTGGTTAAACTGCGAGTATTGGGAGTATTTCCAACTGAACTGCTTCATGTTGTGCGCATACTTCTCCGAACAAGGATGGTGAGAATTCCAGATCTATAAAAAAAACAAACACGGATTAATCTCTCCCCTATATGTATATTTATGTAGGTACCACTCACTATCACATAGCCGTCCTTGGAGCAGGTGGCGAACATTTCGCCATTGTGGGCGAAGCTCACATGCAGCACCTGGTGCGTGTGTCCGTGGTGGTTCTCCTCCGTCGGTTCCAGTCGCTGAGCCTGGACGAAGGGTATGTGCGTGGACAGACGACGATACTCCGACCGCCAGCTCTCAGCGCCCGGCTTTAGCGGAACGCTGGGCGAAGCTCTAAAATGCTCCTGGAACTTCTGGCGCCACAGCAGGTCATCGTTGGCAATGCTGTTCCACCGCCGGCAGCAGAGACTCGCCTGGAGAAGGTCGGGCACGCTCAGCTGTTCAAAAATCATGAGGAGCGCCGGCTCGGGCAGGGCCCACCATCCGAACGGATCAACATCGCTCTCCTCGTCTCCCGAATTGGCTGCATTTTTATCTTTTACCAGTCGGGCCTTCTTAAGGGTCACTTCCATTGGATTTTCGAGTTGACGCAAGCCCAAGCCTCTGCAATATTTATCAGGTGGCGTACCACTGCGAATGAGTTTGTGGTGTAATAACCGGTTTCTCTGCCTTAGTTTTTGTTTGCTCGAAATTAATATAACTTTCTCCTTTATTGTTATTGTTTTCCTTTCTTTATTTTTGCCAATCAGCTGTGCAACCGTTTCGAGAGGCCTTGACGCTGCAATGAGAAATAGCGTTAACAGAGGCTAACATTGAGTAGAGTTGTCTCTTTTCTCTACCAAACGAATCAAGGCAACTCTGACAATTGTTATAATGAACAAAGACAAAACTAGTGACAAATAAACTTTAAATCTACTTATACGCCACTCCAATCTGCCTTGGTCTGCCTATTTGCTAGATTATAAACAATAGCACAAGGCTAGGCCAATTGGTAAATGCTATTGAAACAGCTGTTTCTTATAATTCAACAGGTTATACTTTTCATTGATTCTAAAAATGCTTAATTCTAGAAAAGATAATAATCTTTATAAACTTAAGATAATAATAACAATAAACTTAATAACTTAAAAGTTTAAAATTTAAGGAATTCGTTGATAAAAAGAGGTCTGCAATTGGGCTTAAAGTAACGGAGCCTGTTCTATGAACCAGTATAGGAACCAGTATTGCAGTATTGGGAGGATAAAAAGATCCAGTAAATTATTTTAGCATTAAAGGCTCTATTAACAAATTCTTTAGTGGTCTTTGAATATTAAGTGGATCGCTTGGTTGAATAGATTTTAGCAACTAGTATTTTTTACAGGGACTGTGCAGTTAACCCTGCCCAAATCTGTTTATGTATTGGCTGCCCTATATACCCACAATTCACAGGGGTGCAGGGCACGATCCTTGGTATGTTAACTTACAGAATGTAAGCAAAGTCAGGTAACAGGTACCGGCTTTGTTATTCCTTTAGACACAAAAATAATTAACCCAAAAAATAGGAAGAAATGCCGGGAGGCGTGCGCTACTTTAGCCACAAACAGTGAGTTTATCAAAGTGTACAAAGATGTGAACTTCTAGCCGTGCTCCGTTCCTCGCAGCATCTGGCAGAAGCTGTTGCGCCACTGCAGTCCACTGAGCCACCGGGCCGGGTCGTACAGCAATGCGTTGGTGATTGCAGCTGCCGTGCGGACACCAAGCGCACCCTTCCGGGCGGAGGAGCAGCAGCTGGCGGGGATGATGATTGACGAACTGGCCAAACGCACCACAGTGCCTCGTGAGGAGTTCAACAAGCTGATCTTCTGCTCGTCTTCCAAGAGGCCGGTGCCAGAGTGCAAGGAGCACCTCTCCAGTGTGGCCAAGGAGTTGGGCTTCAAGGGCGAGACGCTCGCCCTGCAAGACGACATTTGCTCCATTAGCGGGCTCCAGATGACGCTGGACTGTCTTCAACGCGGAGACGATCAGTGGATCATCACGGGTGATACACGGCGTCAGGTGGTGCAGCCAGAGCACGGAGTTCTGGCAAACGAGCTGATGCCAGTGTATCAGCAACGAATCCCTAAACGACTGGCCAAGGAAAACGAGGCTCCGTTGGAGCCGCCGCCCACCCTAGGAGCTGCGGCCCTCGCCTGGACCACCCAAGAGGCAGCACAACGTCTGCATCTGCAACCACTCGCCTTGCTGCGAGAGTTTGCGGTTGAGCAGGATCACGAACAGGCAATGTTTCGCTTGAATGGAAGGAATCCGGTCACTTCCAGCGAGATCTACACCTGGAACCTGGTCACGGGAACTCAAAATGCAATAACGGAGAGCATACCGAACGCCAATCGTCTGTGCACACATGACTTTAAGCAGGTCACGGCCAGCCACCTACTAACGCACATGGTCCACTCACTGCCTACCGGTGGACTGGGATGCGCGTTCATGGGCACGCCTGATGGTCGCTCAATAATCATGGTTCTCGAAAAGCTGTACGTTTTATTATGACCTTCTTTGGCCTCTTAATTTCAGATTCCGTTTTATCTTTTCCAGTGCCCCCAACATTGCCCAGGTGGATGGTCGGCCCTTGCTCACTCTTTACACGCGCGATCCCTGTCCCATGTGCGATGAGCTAGTCCAGCGACTGGAGCAAGAATTTGCTGGGCAGTATCGGCTCGAAAAAGTTCTCATCGACCGCAAGGAGAACGTTCGTTTCCTGCGGCTCTTCCGGCATGACATTCCGGTTCTGTTTCTCAACGGACAGTTCCTCTGCATGCACCGATTGAACGAGGAAGCCTTACGGGAGCGTCTGCAGGTCCAATCTTATTAAGAAGTCCTGGAAAGATGTAGGAAAAGCAAGGGGAACGTTTTCCGTAAATGCGATGAAGGCTCTAATCTATTCAAAATTGAAAATAGTGTATTAAATTATGACGCAAAAAGGTCCAATGATGTAGATTCTTATTCTTATTTATTTCTTATTTTTTCCTCGGTCTTAACATTACTTTATAACTATGTACATATGTATATTTTTCCAATACTTTTCGAAATTATTATCCGTGCCAGATACTGATTTTTTCCACCGTAAACTAAACGCGAGGTAACAGCTTCTCCTCGTCGTCGTTGCCGCCAGCAAGATGCTTAGTCGTCGACTTCGGCACCGACTTGGAGGGGTTGTAGCTATACAGAAAGATCGAAGCAATGACCAGGCTAGCACCGATGCTGAACTGGAGCGTGAGATTAAAGTTGAAGATGTAGATGGAGGCCACGCAAGAGATGATTATGGCCAGCGAGGTGGCGAAGCCCTTGAGAATGTTGTCAGCATACTTGACAACGACAGCAACGATTAAGCCGCCACCGGCTTGCAGCAGCACTAGATACCACACGAACACATCGTATCCATGGAAGAAGCCCTGGTCGTTGATCCTGCTGGCATCGTTCACGAGGCAGGTAAGCAGGCCAAAGGGAATGCTGAGCAGGCTAAGCTGAACGTTCCTCATCCACACGGAGATCTCGGCGCCTTTGAGGATTTTCTCGAAGTAGATCCCCGCAAAGCCGGATAGGAAGCAGGCACCCAAAGCCGCCCACAAGCCCAGCATCCTGTTCTGCTCCGGTGCTCCGGAGACAGCGGCGGTGGCTGCACTGGGACTACTACTGGGACCCTCCGTTTGAGCCAGTTGGACCAGGACAATTCCAAATACTAGGAGCAAAAGGGCACCCCATTGGGTCTTGAGCAGCTTGCGATGCAGTATCGCCACCGCAAACATGGCTGTCGTAAGAATCTTCAGCTGGTAAGTCACTTGGTAGGTGGCCGCATCCAAATGAGAGGCGGAGACGTATAACAGGTTATTCTGCACGATATAGACCAGCGATGGCACACACACCTTCAGCGTGTCCACTGGGTTCGCAATGATGGTCTTATGCAGCGACCGAACGAATTTCTGGGCATCCTTGCCCTCCTCGTTGAAAACCAGGAACAAGCATGTGATCAGCTTGGCGAACTCTGCCATCAGCACGGCCGTTGAACTATGGAAGATCTCGCCGGGCCGGGTGCGAGCATAGCGCATGCTGAGGCCCAGTACCGCATTCTGGAGCGTGAGGGTCAGCAGGCTGATGTACTTCAGTGTGTTGGTATTCATCTGCGTGTTTATTGAGCTCCAGATTATGTGTTCCAAGCAAAGGCACCCAATGAAAGCAGAAGAGGAAAACAAACAAACGTTTCCGCTATCCTGAAATCCCGAGACGATCCTTTCAGAAGCACCTTTCCACCTTTAGTCCTCGGTAGCCCGACCTTGAGATCGTGTGCAGCCCCAACGCTTTTTTGTTAATAAACTTTCAACGTTTAGCCAAATTTGTTGAAGTTGGCAAAAAAAAAAAAGGAGACGACACGTAAACACTGAGCGCGGTATATAGCGATTGGTCGCCGAATTTGTTCTTGGGAATTTCCCTTTATTTTATTTTCCATAAAGATCAACAGCAGGTATTTATGTAGTTTTTTAATGGAAATTGCTTGAGAATTTTAACGAACATTAGCATATTGGCATTCAACCTCTAAAGGTTTGGGAAAAAAATCCTCTTTTTTATTTTAAAATTAAAATTTAAGTTTAATTAAAAATTAATTTGTATATTTTTAAATTTGTTAAGCGATCTTTTCTTAATAAATATACAAAAAATTAAAAGGATAAAAATTATTCTTGGTTGAGGTTGCACTGATGCGAGAGATATAGAAAAGTTAAAAAATTGAGCCGATTGTAGAAACAAATATCGTTTCACCATTTTCTCATCGCCTTGTGAAATTGGAGTGTAGTGGGAATAACCTGTCAACACTTAAACATCGACTGATCGATATTTCCATGTATCGATACAATCGTTATGAGTCGGCCCAGCTCTTTATCACATTGAAGAGTAAAAAAACAGAGGCTGCAGGTGTTAACAATTTTATTAAATTAGTACTGAAAATATTGGAGTCAGCCCTATTTATCTGTGAAGGAGTATTTATCAGAGAAAATGGCACAAATGGATATGGAACTGAAGAAGGTAAGCGGACGGGACAGCCGGCGTCCATAGCTGTTGTCGGCGTGAAGCGCGTGCTTGCCTCGCCTTGCCTGGCCCAAGGGTCTTTCTAACAGCCATCTGCTTTTCCTTTTGACAATGCACAGGCCTTCACCGAAATGCAGATCAACAAACTGGAGACCACGAAGAAGATCAACATGATAGACATGAAGTGCGATATGGTGAAAACCGGCAAACACAAATACCAGCTAACGGAGAAGGGCACCAGCAGTCTGTCCGACGATACGAGGTGACTCAAACCCTGGAAACCCGTCATGGATTTCATGTTCACATTGTATTTCTTATGATGCAGAGTATATCAATCCGTGGGACGGATGTTCCTGCTGACCGATGTGCAGAACATGCGCGAGGATCTGAAAGCTAAGCAGGAGAAGTGCGACAAGGCAATCGAACTGCTAGAGAAGAAAAAGGAATTTCTGCAGAAATCTCTTAAGGACCAAGAGGACGGTCTGCGGGAGCTGGTCCAACAGCGCAAGGAGGCCGACGTCACTGCGAAATAAGAGATTCCATCCTGGCATTTAACCCGCTCCTCAACGCGATCCATAAGAGAATGCAATGTGCTTATTTATTTTCAATATAATTGTCCAAATTAAAGTTGGCATAACTGACAAACTCGTTGCCCAGGTTGCGTTCGTGCTCAGGCCGGAAGTTGCACTTGTGCACCGGTAGGCAGGCGATTAACCATGGCTCCACTACCTCGCCGGAGCAGAAAATCAGCTTTGATTCTTTGGGATCGCGCTGGAGTTTGGTGATTATCTGGGACATTTTGGTAATGCATTCCTGGGACAAAAAGGGCGGGTCGGCCACTATGAGGTCGTACTGCTTGTGGTGCTCCTTGAGATATTCCGGATTGTTATCTATGCAGTTAAAGTCGTAATACACGAAATCATTGCCGTAAGCACCAAACCGTTGATCGTACTCGAAGATATTGACTAAGGAAACGGATTACAGATTACCAAAGTTTCAGATATGAGGCTTGCAAGTGTATAATACCTTGGTTATGGATATCTTTGATGTCCTTGTAAAGGGACGGGCAGGAAAGCAGAGCTATGTGAAAGTCCTCCCTCGAATCAGCCTTTGGTTCCGCCAGAAGCTTTCTCACAACGTCCCGCACTGTATGCTTGGTTTGCGTGCTGTACCAGAACTGGCTGAGTTGCTGCAGTAGTCGCAAATCAGTAATGGGCTTACGAATATCAATGGTTTTCTTCTTGCCCAATCTTCTTCGAAATTCCCATCTTTGCCGGTCTTGTTGACAATGCGATCCTTTTCCTCAGCTTCGCGCTTCGAACGCTCCGCCAGAAATTCGTTAAGTATTGCCAATGTGTCGGCGGGCAGTGTAATTTCGTCGTCCATTCTAACGTCAATTTATTCAAATTAAAATTAAGCTAAAATGTGCGTTTTGGTGAGGTAGAGGTGATAAATTATTGATAGAAATATCGATGATGAAACTTAGCTTGGACCCGTTTACACTACAGTTGGGCTATGCTAAACGAAGATATACTAACGAAATAATAGTTTAAAAAGACATGGATGGGATGTTAGTGAAATTATTGTAATAAGGAACCTCACAGAAACTCAAAACTCTTGACAAACAGCTGACCCAAAATATAACTATTCTACAGTTCTGAGCGAATACCCATAATGAACAGCCGTCTAGTGAACTCGACAGTGAACGAGTTCATTTCTATCGAGCCAGTTCACTCTATCGAGCGAAGTACCATCTCTATCGTACGCACGAAGAGCGAAGACCAGGACGTATTAATTTACGTGTAACAATTTTTTTTATTAATTAATAACCAAATATCGAGAGAGACGCACACACAGGGCTGTCCAAGATATACAGGTGAGTTCGACGTCGTCGTGTGTAGACTTAACAAAAAGCCAGCCATTTGTAAGAATTGAGCTTAGTTAAACGCGCGTATGATATGTAGGAGGGGAAGGTGTGAAAAATATACTACCTGGGCAGCTCTTCCCCAGATCTCAGATAAAAAAGTGCTAGGATAGCGAGCAGCTCCTAGTAAGCCCAATTTGAGTGAAGTGTAGTGGAAAGATATGCGGGTAACATCATTCCCTCACGTTGCAATACAGAGGAAGCATCCATTAAAATCGGCTAGCCCGTAGTTAGCTCAGCCCAGCCACGAAGGGCCATGCACTTTGAGCGCGCTCCCCATTCTGCTGTGTCACCGCGATCTGGGATAATAATTGAAAGTTTTTAAGGTTCAGCCATTTTGCTGCTAGTGACTGGTGCGCCCTCGCCCCTGCCTCTGGGTTTCACCTGCTGCTGTGTATGTCTGACGTGTTCTTATGTTCGCACAATTGACCGGCCATGTGACGTCACTTATTGAATATCATCACATATCACAAAATTTTCATAATATTGAATTGTTTTCGGGGGGCAATTATCCAGCCAGTCAGGTGCTGACCCAGTTCTGGCGCTGGCCATGCATATTCAAATCGATACTACCGCCCTCGTCGTCCTGCATTTTAAATGACAGCTAATGACCCTAGGACTATCACGAACTAATGTCCAGGTACACGTACATTCAAAGGAGTGACCGCTGCGCCGTCGCTGTGTGTGGCTTGCCCAACTTCTGCCCACCCCTTCCACACCTGCTGCCACCTGTTTGTGTTAGCTCTTCGGGCGCATAGAGCGAATTTCGTAACCCATGCGCATTGTGGTTAGTTTATTAGTTAGCTCTTTTGTAAGTGCAGCCCACATTGAAATCTTTGCGGTGCGTCATAAACTCGCTGGCACAGAAATAAGTACTATTGCGGAACAATACCCCGTTTTAGGTTCAAGATACACGCGAGCACTTAAGATCACTTACTTGTGGCCGTTTTCCCTTCTGCCATAACGATTTCTTTTTCTCTGGCATACGTTGTATGCAAAGCTCTCCGCCTGTGTAATTGTGCCCAAATCATAATCTTGTACATTAACATTAAAACGCCTCGGCACACGCCTCCCTCCTCGTTGGGCGTGAGCGCCGCTTGCAACTTTCCATTTGACTGGTTTAACAGCAGATACCTGCAGTTTTAATTTAGCCTAAACAGCAGACCTAAGAGGGGGGAACTCTGTTTAAGAGTAACTTCCAGTAAATTCACAGAACTTTCCTGTTCCAGTAAGATTACAGATCTGCAATTACAGTGACTTTACAGAATTAAATTAAGCACAGAAAGTACAAAAGGTGAAGAAGTTTGAGTGCTGGCCAATTTCGAACCCACACACACAGACATTAGATAAGGTCGCGGTTACCGGTTGCTTTGGGTTCGGCTTATCGGTGCCCTCGCATTGCCAAGATAAGAGCAGAAATTTCTGATGCGATAAGACGACAGAAAAATGTCCCCAAGTATTTATTTTCAGAAACATTTTCGACAATTTCCTTGCCTTTCTCAGCATGAGAACGGTATATTTTCGCAGATGCCACCCTCTGCAGGCAGTACAGGGTTGTCTTACAGATCCAATGTTAAGTTAACAGGACTTCATGAGGGAAAGTGAAACTACAGGGGAGCGCTTGCATTAATGATTCTTAATCCTACTTCAGAACTGAACCACACACACCCAACGGAACAGCGAACAGCTTAAGCTACATACATCATGAGCACAGCTACCGACCAACAGCCACCGCGCTTTGACAGCGCCGAGAACAGCTCAGAGAGCTCCTCACGACCACAGCAGCAACAGGATGCGCCGCCACAGCAGTCGTCACAATCACAAAATGGACCGGCCAAGCTTTTGCAGCATTTCCAAACGAACCGCATCGACTCGGCACTGTGGGCTCTGCGCCTGGTGGCCATCTTTTTTACCGTCAGCTATGTACTGCCCGTCTTTAAGTGAGTTTATACAGTTGTATCGCAGATGCAGTTTTTATTAACTAAGTGATTATGATTTGCAGTTCACAACAGAGTTCGTTTAGCAAGGTTCTGCTGGCCAATGCCGCCATCTCAGCGTTACGCTTGCACCAGCGAGTGCCAGCGTTCTCGTTCAGCCGCGAATTTCTCGCCCGCCTGTTTGCCGAAGACTCGTGTCATTATATGATGTACTCGCTGATCTTTTTCAACATCAGGCCATCACTGCTGGTGCTCATACCAGTGCTGCTCTACTCAGTGCTGCATGCCTCCAGTTACTCGCTCAAGCTTCTCGATGTAAGTGGTTTTGCCATTTCATTTGTAATGATTTGTACTTGAGAGTATTTGTTTTTTGTATTTGTAGCTGATCGGCCAGAACTCGTGGTGGGGTGCCCGCTTTATCATTTCGATTGTGGAGTTCCAGGCGGCCAACATCCTGAAGGCCACGGCATTCTGCGAAATCTTCATTATGCCCTATGCCATTGTCCTGACATTTATGTGAGTGAATCTGAGAAATCTAGATTTTCAGATTTTTATAAATACATATATATTTGTATATTTAGGGGCCACGCAAGCCTGATGACCCCCATCATCTACTACCATTACCTGGTGATGCGCTACAGCTCGCGACGTAATCCCTATCCGCGCACCGCCTTCGCCGAGCTGCGCATCACCTTTGAGGCGCTGGCCGCCCGCTCGCCGCCAGTTGTGGGCAAGGTCATTCGTGGAGGAATTGGATTCATTAATCGCCTGGCGCCGCAGCCACAGCCGGCACCGCCGCAGCAGCAGTAGGAGTGTGCTAAAGGAATAGCACCAACACCAAGAACCACAATCAACAATGACATCTGATAAAATTATTGGTTATCCCTTTTATTTGTTTAGTCCTTTGCCAATGCAAGCAAAGGCAGTTTTCACTTAGTTCTTCTCCCTCAACAAGTGTTTCGGCACTTAAGCTTAAATTATAACTATTGTAATTACTGTAATTCCTGAGTATATTTCTTTTTGGATCATACACACACACATTATCTATTTGTCGCACACCAAGTGTGTTTTGAAGGATCAAGCGTCGCGTATTATTATCATTAATCTCAGACAAAATTATTTAATTTAACTTGTATGTTAATTAATTAAACTGATCAAACATATGACCGGAGGAGCTGATAATGGTAATGATGATTTACGTATATTTTTTATGAATGTGTAAATGTTACTAAAGATACAAAAAGACAGAACTTAATAAATAAAATCGTACAAGAATTGTGGCCTTCTTCAGTTTATTCTTAACATGAAAGGTAAGTGAAGTTCTTGCTAAAATGGGAAATCCGCTTTCTGTGAGAGGCATAAGCACTTAAATCGAAAAACACCTAAGAACGTATTACTCAGTTTAAATTAAATAATTTCAAAAATTTGTCTAAACGATAACATAACCTTTTACATTTTATAGTTTAAATACTAGAGTTCATCTTGAATTCGATTTTATATTAAATACCTTCCTGCTTGGGATCCTAACATTAAGGCGGCGAAGTCATTTTATCATGGTAAGTGACCGTAGCTTTAAGTCGGCTTTAAGATCTGGCCTAAATAAGAAATTATGTTTATTATACCTGCTACAATTATAATTTTTAATTTATACGATGCCCACGAATCAGCACCAACAATTTCTATGATAACAAGGGACAGTTCTCTCAGATGAGAATAATAATGACTATGAATAATTCTCTGAAATAATTGTTATTTGTGATTAGATTTCATAAAACAGAAATATAAATAAATATAAATATAATATATATTATAAAGCCCTCAAGTAATAGTTCGTTGGGATTTTAATTTATAAATCTCTTAATTTATTTTATTTGTGGGTTTTAAATTTATTCGACTATGAAATAATTGTCATATGTCGAATTTAAATAAACAAGTATGCGCAACTTTTTCTCGATAATTGTTAAAAATAGGTCAATTTGGACCAACAAAGTCTTTTATAAGAGCGACAGATTTCTTATTTACTCGAAAAGTTTTGCACAATAAATTAAAATAAAAAGAAATTCACAGGTATATAAAGTTTCATATTAAAGCTTGCCATGCAATGAGCTTTTTACAAAAATAAGGTCGCCAGAAAGTATGAAATGATTTTTGATATCAGACTGTTGTTTTGCCTTTTCCGTAGTTGGGCTTATAATATATGTAATGCTTTGGAAGAGATGAAATTAAGTCAGTGATTATTAAGTTTTTATAATATATTTATATTACCATTAGTAATAAATATATAATTATTAAAATGAAAGTGTAATATCATTGATAGAACTAGTGTGGTCCCTCATTTGAATTAATTGAATTATAATTACTATTATAAAAATAGTTCGCAGAATAAGAAGTTACATTAATAGATAGTACATTTTAATATTGAAAAATAATTCTCTAACTTCTTCCGACTTTATATTTTTTAATATACAAAAGCTTTACTATTTAGTAGGTAACTGGTAAGGTAACTGCTTTAATAATACTTTTTTATTTTCTAAATGCTTATATTCTAGACTTACCGATTTCTTGTTAGACCTTTTCCTTATTACGAATAAGAGAGTGTTTTGCGTGTTTCTATTTACCACCACCTAACCCCGGACTCGTCCTGTGGGTAAATCTGTGAGGGAAGGAAGGCGGAGTGTGGAGTCTCTGCTCGAGAACGCATAGCTTTCGAACTTCCTCAAGTTCAATGAACTTCCTTTGCAGCGCCAACAAATGGTTGGGGGTGGAGGTTGAGACTCACTTTCGCTCGCAGGGAGGAAAGGACTTTGGGGGTTGTGGCTGCCTTCTCAGGAGCAGCCGGGCAGGAGGCAGTCCGTTCGTCCAACAGCATAGTCAGTGAGCCAGTTTATGGCACGGAATGGTGTCTGTGTCGATGGCAACGTCTGCGCGCTGTAGTCATCATGGGGTTCCTGAACTTTAGCTCGAGCTAAGATTTGTTTTCTACATTCGACTTTTCCAAGGAGGAAATTTTATTTCCCTTAATTTCTGACCGTTGTTCTCCGTTCTTTATTAGCTCTATTTCTGTTTCTTTTACTATTTCGATACCTTCCGCTATTAAAATACAATTTCATGCAAATTGGAAATTAATCTTTAATATCCGAAAACTATATTTCTATAAGGATCGACACAAATTAATTGAGTAATTTATTTTAAAATAGCTTTAAGTTTAATTCTAAAATAAGTAGTAAGTAAGTAAGTATAAGATAAGGTATAAATATCACTTGCGAAATTGATGCAGGAATTCAAAAATCATTATTTGGGATGAATGCACTATGGCGCTAAAATAAGCTTTTAAGGCAGACTGAGCTAAAATAATGTTTTTCAGAAATTATATTAAATACTAAAATAAGTATTAAGTAAGTAAGTAAGTATAAGATTAAGTATAAATATCACTGGCGAAATTGATGCAGGATTTCAAAAATCATTATTTGGGATAAATGCACTATGGCGCTAAAATAAGCTTTTAAGGCAGACTGAGCTAAAAAATTTTTTTTCAGAAATTAAATTAAATTAAGGCTAGCTGCTAGTGTTTCATATTTATATTATATTTATATACATTCTACAGCTTGCCGAATTCAGCTTGAAAAATATAAAATCTTCATAGTTATTCGTCTTCTTCTCAAGAAAAGCTTAATGCTTGAACCTAATATATCAATAAAATTATAAAAAGGTGGTTTTTCCAGGTTGAATAGCCTGAACTCTTTTAAGTTCCCTTTTTTAATCTAAAATATATAGTATGATGTTAAATAAAATCAATCCCAACTGTAGAACATCTTCATAATTAAGTTAATGTTGTGAGCACATTTATTTCTCCAATAAAATTAAATTTAAATTGATATAGGGGGGGAGTCTCCTTGGTGGCGGCTATGGGATATATATATGGGTCAAGCTATGCCCCCCTCGGATGGGACGAACCTTAGCAATCCTCCTTCGCCTGGGACACGCATAAAATGTGGGCATAAAGAAAAGCCAGGGCGCTGATTATGCATTTCCACCCTCGCCAGCGCCAAATGACATCATGATAGCCCCACATACACACATAGGAACACCCAAAAACAGTTGCACATGCTGTAATGGAAATAGGAATTCATTTAGATACCGAAAGCGAAAGCAGGAAAGCACAGCTGAAAATAAGCCATAGGCCTTTGGGGTTGTCCACCAGCAGTCGTAAGCGCTCTTCGCCCCCTCCTCCGCCGCGCCGGAAGAGGTCTTTGAACTCTTCACCGAATGTTGTACCGAAAATGGGTCACGACTCGAGCGTTTTCCAAATCCAACAATTTCCCCCTTCGAACGAGCACCGAATCAAAGGGAACCCGGGGACCGGGACCAAGCGGAGTTCGTCTCGAAGCAATTTCAAGTGCATTGCGTAGTCGCTTGGCGGTTGCGCAGCTCGAACAGCTGATAAGGGGGGATTTCCCCGTCTTCGGCACGATAGCAGCGGAAAGGTGGATGATTTTTGGCACTGGGTGTGTCTGTCCAAAGAGTCTGATATCACGGGATAGATAGCACGGGCTTTCTTTGATAAATATTAATCAAGGGAAGACTTAACTGTCAGCCAGCATATGGCATAGTAGTCAGGCTTTTACGCATAGAAAAATGTGTTTCTAAAGGCGAATAGTCTAATATACCTAGAATATTCCTGACAAACTAGAAGAAGATGCAAATTCGGTGTTATGTATTGTTAAAGTATATAGGTATAATATAATGGAACATTTTTCAACCTTTTAAAGCTCACAAAAACTGACAATTTCTTTAAGAGCCATAAGTTATAAAAGATCAATAAGCTATTAAGAATTTTGAATGAAAGTAGCTTTTAAATGATGATCCCGTATAGATATACTTTATTGGGTTGAGAATATCATGTGGTAATAAATAATTTCACTTACTTACAAGGGTTGACAAAGAATCCCTTTAATAGTAAGGAAGTGTACGAATTCCTAATACTTTTCCAAAACATCCCAATACTTTACTGTTTCTATCTAAGATCTTGAAACTCATGCTATATAGTTTATGGGGTCGGAATCGCGTCGCTGCTCTCTATTCAATACATTGCTACGAAGTATAAAAATGGAAAATCTATCACAATTTATTTAACATCTCTCGAACCGCTCTATTTCTCTGTGAAAGAGCCATAATTTCCCTCTTCTCAAACACAACATCATCAGTTTGAGTGGGGAAATTCGTTCTCTTGAAAGTTTGAGTGGAAAGAAAGTTTTTATTTTCAAATAAACGCATTCACTCAAACCGAATCGGTGTTTGAGAGCAGGGAATATTTTTAACTCCTTTAAAGGGAAATTTGCACTCAAACTGCAGTCGCTCAAATAAGAATTTCCCTCCCAATTGGCCTTCATATGGGCATGACATAACCGGCTGTGAGTGCGTACGTTCTGTTTGGGAACATTGAGTGAGTGCCGGGTATCTCGTAGTCACTCGGGTATGGCTTTCCTTCTTGCGTTCTGCTCTGGCCAGTGACCCTTGTCGACTAACGGTATCCATAGTATTAGGTAAGTGGTTCTGTGTGCATTTCCCTCTCATTCACTCCCCTATATGCGTATGTATCCAAGCATATGTACTGGAAATGGCTTCGATCTGGTTTTCTGGTTTTCCACCCGCAGGTCAGCTTTTTCGGGTATTCTTTAATTTTGGAGCGAGTTTGTCGCTTTTTTAAATGGGAGTGAGTGTGAGCAGGGCCGTGTTTTGATCACTTTGGATGGTGTTTCTTTAGAATTTGTTTTCTATTTTGGCTGTTCACTTTTTTATCACTTGGGGGAGGTACTTGAGTTGAGAGTTGATGTGATTGGGCTTAACATGCCTGCTCGATGGGCATAAATCTTTGCTCAAGTGGTAACTTTATGCTTGGATCAGTGATCTTTATACGAAAAGGAATAAAATAGCTTTTCAGGGAAGGTGCAGAGGAAGTCTTATGGAAATGCATTGCATTATTGCTATCAAGTAGCTCCTCAATCTTCCCAAAGGGTGCCACAGAAATCGCTGTGGTTTTGAAATCAATTAAAAGGGTGTCCAACAGAACTCTACGAATTCGAAATAAATTTACCATGAATTTGAACTAAAATTTTACATTAACCTAAAAGACTATAACTCGTTTAATTAGAATGAAAAGATTATTATTTATTTAATATTTAATCATAAAAGTATTGCCTCAAAATATTTAGAATAAGTATTTAAAAGTATTTATTCTTATGTAGTTAAGCTTTTAATTATTTGTAAATATACATACATATGTATGTGTTTAGATCTATTTGCCTGCTGATGCTTATTAAAAATATTTCCATGATCGGTGATTAACTGTTTTGGGATTATGATAATCTCTGGAAGGCTATAAAGACAGCTCACCCAAATTAGGAAAAGGCAAATGCCGCCCCATTTCCTTTAAGGAGGAAATTATGCGCATGTCAATGGGCCAAACCACCCTCGCACCTCTCGGACTCTCACCCCTGCCCGAGGAGGGAAATTTCACTGTCAAGAAAGCGAAAGGAAAATGGCAAGTTCAATGAACCCGGCACCCACCCAAGGAAAAGCCAAGTCGGGAAACCCCAAAACGCAGAAGCCGCGGATCCCAAACTAACCCCCGAGTGGGAAAGGGAACTTTTTTTTGGGCAGGCAACTCATGCGTAGTTTGGTCTTGGTGCAGGGCTCGACGAGGGGTGGCTCACACCTTCGGCTGGCCTAAATGGGAGGAAGGTGAAACCCAGTGGGCGAGGGGCTGAGTGGGTGGCAAATGGACACACATCTGAATATCGAAAAAAAGTAAAGACCGGAAATGGGCCAGTAAAACGCGAACTGGTTACGGAAATACAGGGGTACATAGATAGATGAACTGTCCCATTAGGAATCGATAAATTTGGCATTTGCTTTAATATCCTTTTCTGTTAATATTCTAAAGTTTTCCGTTCAAAGGTTAAGTTTCTTTAAGTTTCTACAACTTGGGGTGAATTTATTGGTTTTATAAGTATATATAATTGTTCCAATAACTCAAATAAGAAATCAAGAAGACATTCTATGAATTCTAAGAATTCTATGGAAATTAAAAAATATATAATAAAAACAATTGATTAATAAACATGGGAGTTATTAGACAATAAAGTTGTAACCCAATTTCCTTTTCGCTCGCACTCGCTTCGATTGCTTCAAGGTTCGATTTGTGGCCTTGAGCTGGGGCGATTCAAAATTAAACTTAATTTTAATTTGTTTTTTAAGTCGATTGGATTTGAAAATTATATATGTTCCTTAATTTAATGCAATAAGCATGGGATAGCGGCTATCTCCAAGTCGGAATCACTTGAAAGCAGTTTTCTTACTTGTTTTAAATGAAATTATTAAAAATGATCATAGAAGCTACATAACTTCGGGAATCCAAAGCAGTAGACATAGGAAATCAAACCACAAATTTTTTTCTGAGCTTAAAAACAAAAATATTAGTGAGGATATCTATATTATTATTATATTATATAATTAGAGCAAATCTATATTCTAAATCCGCATCAGAAGTCTAGGCGATTCTTGGCTCTAATTATTATTTATCTTATTACTTTTTGCTTAATTTTAGCCTTCGGACAACCTTGAGCACCCCCCAAGGGCCTATCGTGCATTGACTTTAGTAAAGTAAGTAAGTAAGTACTTCTCTGATCACCAACTAGTGATCGAGTCTCCCTGCCATTACAACCGCACGCGCGGCTTAAATAAACGTCAGTGTAAAAATGCAAATGCTAATCACAAACGGTAATATTTTCCATTATTTACGACGACATGCTCAATAGAGCAAATAAGCGAAACGTAGAATTACGACAAAAGTGAAATAATTTGCAAGATTTCTCTAGTATTGTACCTGCCTATATGCATGTTTGTAAGTTGTATAAATATATTCCCTCCAGTTATTAAAAATTTAATAACAACTAAAAAGCCCCTATATAAAATTGTTTATTCTATTTCAGGGGTATACTGATGACTCCCTTCAACTTGGATTATAATAAGTAAATATATAACTCGGCGAACTTTTAAAATAAATATTTATAAATATTTTGAAACATACTGTAAGAGAAAAACACTGTAAAAATTTAAAAAATACTGTAGATACAATAATACAAGTAAACACAGTCATAAAATGACCGACTAAAAGTTTCAAATAACACTAAAAATCTGATCGGGTGAAAAATTTGTGTAATACTATACAAAAGTTATAGTAATATAATAAACTTAGCCATAATCTGATCCTATAGAAACTTTACTTATTTCTACTTATAAGTAAACACCTCTAATATAGCGGGTATAATTAGAATAATCTTACGTTACTAAATAGATTAGTTATTTTGCAATTCAACAATTTTAAATGCCATCATCTTGATAAGGAAGGTTAGTTTTAAGATGCAATGCATTATCAACAACGACACTTAATTTTTATTGCACTTAAAAGGCTGATGGTAGATAATGCTATAACTTTTAAAAGTAAAATATATATAAAAGTAAATAATTAAATATAACAAATAAATCATACAAAAGTTACTATACTCATAAAGAATACTCATAATAAAAATAAATGTATTCTGGTACACTTTTATTCTTTCCAATAATTTCCATATTTATTTTCGAAATTGATTAAAAATCTTTGTGACGAATAAAAGTAGGAATTTATTAAAAAAAGTTTAAAAGTAATTTAAGTTATGCTTACCTAAGATTTAGTATTTTCACCTTTAATAAATATTTTGATCGACAAAGTTAGCATCAATTTCTAAAAATTCTATAAAAAACATAAGTTTACTTGGAGGTCAATGGTCGTTTAGCTGTGGATAATCGGCCTCCCTGGATTTTGCAGCCCTGGTTAAATCCCTGCGTCTAAAATGTAAAAAGTCAAGCGTCTGATAAGCAGGAACTGGTATCTACAAAAGTACAAATGCAACAACTGTCCCACTCGAGTAACGATTGTCAAAAACGTTAACTTTAAACGAGTTGAGATGTGCGCAATATGAAATTATGAAAATAAACTGTGTGATATTGAGGGGTGATGATATAATTGGCGTGGGCGCGGCATACGCTCTTCATGTTCCTTAAATAACTGTACAACCCAAAATAATCAAACTGCAAGTTGTCTTGAGATAGGAACAACTTTGTTGCCCTCTCGCACACACACACACAGGGGAAGAGTAAGAGAGTGGGAAGAGGAGGGCCGCCTCTACACACACAAGTGCAGGCCACGCGCAGCTGAAAAGCAAACATTGAAAAATCAGGCAACAACACAAACTGTAAGAAAGATTGTCTAGCTATAATAAGCCATTTAATAGTTTACCGAGAGAGGGAGATGCAGCAAGCGAAAGAGGGAGGTGGCATAGCAAACATGTGCATGCGATAAATGCAACGTGTAATGTGGGGAGGCGGTGCAATAGTTTTTGACAGCCGTTCGCTATTCGTTTTGAAAGAGGCCGTGCATCAGTTTGCGATGCACGTGTAGGCGGTCAATGAACCGAGCCAGCGAGCCACAAAGAGGGAGAGAGAGAGGAACAGAAGCAAAGAGCGCGTCTGACAGAAGTGCAGTAAATATGAGAGAGTGCCCGATTGCGAGAGGAAGTTGTCACTGCAGTTATTATTGACGCAGTCTGCCTACGTGCAAAATGGCAACGCCTGAAGCGCTGAACCCTCACTTATCTACCATTATCGCTAGCTGATCCGGAATACAGTGAAGCCTCATTGTCCGCCCTTATGAATATGGATTAATGAATACATTTCCAATTGAATAGTCAAGAAACAACTAGTGCTTTTCTGATTGAAAAAAATAGAAAATCTATAGGAATTTCCGTTCCGGAAATCTATTCAAATCAGTTCAACTTAATCAAAATAAAAGTTTAATTACTATCTATATATATATATATATTTATCACAATTTTTATTAAATTTCTTGACCAAAAATTAAAGTAATAACTTACTTCGTCGAGATAACCAATTAACGGTCGATAAGGCAAGATGAAGAAGAAGATACAGTTTACATTGATTGGATCAAAGCAACCATGTGTTTGCGCTGATCAGCCTCTGCAATTATTTAGCCTTCGATTAATACACCGATGGTTGAGAAAACCTACCTCTATTTCTGGCCATAATTATATTTGGACTTAGATTAAGGCATCTGGGAATTATATTAGAGAAGCCAATCCTTTCTTTAAAATATAACTATGTATATAATAGTTAAAAAGTCATACTTAAGAACCGCAATAACCTGAAACTCCAGCTAATAATGATATGCAAAGCCGCGGACCTATAAATACATATTTAAACCGATAAACGGCACAAGGGCAAATAGTGTATAATGAATAACAAGCCCCTTTATACTAATACTAGCACTCCCCAAAGTATGGGGAAACTGCGAATTTTCGATACTTCTATTGGGCCGATCTAATATTCGCTCCTTGACCAAAAAGGATACCTTAAAGAGTTGATAGAGCCAACGGTGTAAGCAGGGGGTCTATTCTAAAAAAAAGCTCTACACTTTTCTAAGTATATATACGCTTACATTCACAAATTGCGATGATAAACAGGTAAAGAAAGACTAGAAATCAGAAGGGAAGACCATTTTGCGTCCACAATATTTTTTCTCAAGTATTTGCCAACCCGCCCCTCCATCCGTGACTCGGTCTGTTTTGCTTTTGCATCTTGGTAAACAAATTTATTGCAATCGCAATAATAGGAATTACATCAGATTGGATAAGGCCTTACTATACTTCCACCTCGAGTGCAATCAAAGGCTGCTTGACACATTATATATGGCATAAATTGTTTAGTGTAAATGTTAGTGGTTACATGGATTCCATTCAAGTTATGCAACCTCCGGCGCGATAAGCTTTCTCTAGACCAGAGTCCGGGCGCAGTGCGCAAGGCAAGGGCCTAGCCTGTCTTATAAGAATACACAAACTTGCGGTAGCCGGCACGACACTCTAAACTTGTTGCGCCTCAGTAAATGTAATAGCTTCCACACGAGTGTTGACACTACTTTGTACAGGTTTCAGATATTTGCTCTCTGATTACGTGCACCGATTGTTTTCTTATTCTCATCGCTAATTGGGCGGCGCACTTTATTTTCGATGTTATCGATAGGCAAAGACTGCATAACACGTACACTCTTACGATGATTTTTATGACATAATAAAATCAAGACCTATGCTATTATCGTATAAACTTGCAAGAGTGAGGGGCAGATAACCTCACTCTTCTTAACCTATACAATGTAATTATATATTATCTTGCTTACATACAGTGACGCACTAAATTGTTGGCACAGTGGCAAATTTCAACTTCAAATGTTGTTCCCAGGCGTATGAAACAATTTTATGATGAAATTTTTTTTGATTTACTTAAATTAAACATTTCTTTATTCAATGGCACTTTTTTTTTTTGGTATTTTTTATAACGCTCTTAAAACTATTTAAACTTAAACAAAAAATGAACCTATTTCGTGACACAAAAGTCTTGGCACACTTCACTTAAAACATTTTTTTTTTTAATTTAACATCAAAATTAATACTTGGTTGGTAATCCGTTCTGCTTTATAACATCTTCAAGACGTCTCGGCATGGAATGAACCAACTTTTTGGTAGTATCTTCGAAAATATTCACCCATTCCTCCAATAAGGCCTTCTTTAGGTCATTTTTTGATGAAATTTCATGTTTTTTAATACGTCGATCCAATTCATCCCACAAGTGCTCAATCGGATTAAGGTCAGGTGACTGTGGTGGATGTGGCAGCATATGTGCGGTATTGTAGATGAGCCACAAACGCACATCATTGGCAGAATGCTTAGGATCATTATCTTGCATAAATGTGAACGAACCCGGCATATTTAGCTTTATTGCACTTTTTCTTAGGTTTTCCTTCAAAATGTTCAGATAATACACCTTGTCCATGATTCCTTCGATGAATGTAAGTTCCCCAACACCCGCCGAAGACATGCATCCC
>VNKC01000366.1:0-18729 GCA_008042775.1 Drosophila pectinifera
CACTAAATTTGCTATTTTGAGAGCGCTTTCTACTTTTTGTTTGTTTTATATGGTTTTTTCTTTTCTCTTTCTTTATTCTGTTTCAACTAATTATAATAAATATAAATTATATTAAAAAAAATATAAAATATATAATAATAAATATATATAAAGTATATAAATAAATATAAAATAAAGAAAATAACTAAATTTGGTATTTAAAGAGCGGAAAAGTGTTCTGTGGCCCGCGGATTGCAATTAGAGGAATATTGGAGGGTAAGGAAGTTCTGTAGCACCCCCGATAGTCGGTGAAATGTATCTAAAACTAGAGTATACAGCTCGATTTTCTTATGGCATGCGTTTGGTTAACGATTATTCGTGTATCTGAGTGTGTGTGTAAGTATCTTGATCCAGTGATCACTGGCTCGCAATTGCCTATTGACAGTCAAAATGCTGACTTCGCTACATTTTTCTGTCGAATATTGATGCTTAAACTATGGTACCAATTCTGTTGTTTCTGTATCTGTAAGTACACTAGAAATCTTGATGCTGGTGCGACTGTTATCGCAAGTCAACTGATCCTATCGCTAATTTATTCAATCGATTATGGCGTGATATCGATTGATATCTGCGCTTGCATTTAATTTGCTATTCGGCTCGACACCTATTTAAGCTATCTTGTAGATCTCTTCGAATCAAGTGCCTTTCGATGACCACGCTGATATCTAGAACTATATACGTAGTGAATTTACGCTATCGATCGATTTTGTTTATCTGTGACTATCGATCGATTTTGTTTATCTGTGACTAGGAGTCTTGATGAAGAACACTTCTGCAAAGACATCTCTAAGAGATCTTTACTCTCGGCTCCCCTCCCCTTCAACTGTGGCTAGTATCTTGATCCTGATCCTATCTTAACCATTCCCTTAACTGCCTATGGATAGATAAACTGCTGCTACCGCTTATCGTCTATCGATTATAAATGCTATCGATCGATTGACGATTTTCTTATCTATGTGTAAGAACATTCTTGATGCCTATCTCTCGAGAGTTTGTGGACAGTCAAACTGCGGCTTTCTCTCTCAATTACACATTTCTCCACATTTATCTTAATCTATCCCGAAGATACGTTCCTCTCAAGTGCCTAGGTGTAAGTCTATTAACGCGCTTAAATCTTACGGAGCGATACACAACATATAGCTATCTTGTGGATATATTTCCCCCAGCTGCCGATCGATAGTCAAACGGGTGCTATCGCTAATCTCTTCTATCGATTATTAATGGATGCCATCGATTGACCTGCCGGTAATATCTGTATCTGTAAGCGAGCTTAGGCATTGTAACACTGCGACACTTATGTATATGAAGCCATCTTGAAGATCCCTTAGCCTTGAATAGTGTCTACTGGTAGTTAGACTGATGCTATCAATGTTATGTTATCGATTATTCATGATTTTTCGATTAAGCTTGCTTTATCCCTAAGCCTAGGCCTACAAAAAAAAAAGTTGTATCCATTTACGAGTAGATATATGTTTAAGGAACACACATACATAGACACTTAAATTCGCAATGCGTGGCGATAGTATTCGGTTATCAATATCGTCCTATATCGTCCTCATCGTTATCGTTATCGTATATCGTATTTAATGCTGTTGAACACATGACTGCAGCTGCTCTCACGCGAGAGAGGAAAAGGACTCACACCTCGGCGCCCTGGGATTCGGGAATGGTGGGGTTACATGGCTGGGATCTCGGAGCTCAGAGTTCGGTTTCGGAGATTGAATCTCGGATAGTGGAGGGGTTGTGGTGGTGATCATGGTGGTGGATGCGCTTTGGCGGTGGCTAAATGCTGCTCGATCGTCCCAGGGCCGAGGTGGTGGTGATGTGGTGCTTGTGGCGGACCCTGTCCCTGTCCACCTTAGCGAAGCACGCCATTGGCAAGCCGGGTGTGGTCCTCGGGGTCTGCGGGGGTGAAAGTCACGGCCGGAATCGCCGGATTCGGGTGTGGATTAGAAACGGGGCCAGATCCATGGCCGGTCCCGCCACCGCCAACGGCAATGGCAACGGCTACAGTTCCGGCGGTCGCCGGCGGACTGGCACTCACCTCGTGCTCGGCCTGATGGCAGAACTTGCCCTTCAGCCAGGGCCACTTGATGGTGCGGACCAGGGTGTTGCGGAAGTCCTCGCTGAACAGGCAGTAGATGTAGAAGGTCAGCGAGTAGTTGATCAGCTCCAGCAGGTTGGCGCTGGCCCGGAACACCTGGAAGGGGAAGCTCGGATACACCTCCGAGGCGATGGTCATGTGGAGAATGGCCATCGGCGAGACGCAGACCAGGAACAGAATCGAGGTGCTGCCGAGCAGCAGGAACAGACGCCGCTCCTCCGCGAACTTACGCGGATCATCGTCCTTCACAAAGCCATTGGTATGCGCATGGCCCTGGCCATGGCCATGTCCATGTCCATGTCCGTGGTTCCGGCTGAGCACCATCTGGCGCCGCCGCTCGCAGGTGCGTCGGTAGACCATCATGATGCGCATGTTGAGGCCACCGATCAGCACGGTGGGCACCAGCTTGAAGATCACCTCCAGCATGATCTTGTAGATGCGGTAGAAGATGGTCTGCTGGTAGATGGTGTTGTCACGCCGCAGGTACACATACACGTCGCTGGAGCCCAGGATGCACTTGATCAGCTCGCCCCGAAAGATGCTCGGCAGGTAGACGATCACCGTAGCCAAGCAGGTGAGGAAGACCACAACCCTGTCGGTGGCAAAGTATAGTACTGATCAGGGGATCTGAAGTCGCGGAGTACGACTTACCCTGGCGGCCCCATCACGGGCCTCGCGAACCCTGGATGGCAGACGGACACGTACCGCTCGATGGTCAGCACCAGTAGCATCATTACACCCACTCCTAAACAGAGGTCAAGAAAAAGTGATGAATAGGGGAAAAACTACTCTCTTAGGCGGTACATTGACAAGCAAGTTAAGTAAAACAAGGAGGAAACTAGCTTATGGATACTGTATACTATATACTATATACTATATACTATATATATCTGCTTTAGAATGCTTATTCTATTACTTTGTACTAACATTCTCTTTGTGTTAATTGTAATAATTTAGCAAGTTTAAACAAGCAAGTTAAGTAAAACAAGATGGAAACTAGCTTATGGATACTATATACTATATACAATATATATCTGCCAGTTAAGAATGCTTATTCTGTTATTTTTAACTAATATTCTCCTTGTGTTAATTGTAATAATTTAGCAAGTTTAAACAAGAAGGTTAAGTAAAACAAGAAGGAAACTAGCTTATGGATACTATATACTATATACTGTATACTATATATATCTGCCATTTAAGAATGCTTATTCTGTTATTTTTTACTAACATTCTCTATGTTTTAATTGCAATAATTTAGAAAGTTTAAATAAGCAAGTTAAGTAAAACAAGAAGAAAACTAGCTTATGAATACTATATACTATATATATCTGCTTAAGAATGCTTATTCTATTATTTTGTACTAACATTCTCTATGTTTTAATTGCAATAATTTAGCAAGTTTAAACAAGCAAGTTAAATAAAAAAAAAAGGAAACCAGCTTATGGATACTATATACTATATACTATATACTATATATATCTGCTTAAGAATGCTTATTCTATTATTTTTACTACCATTCTCTTTGTGTTAATTGTAATAAATAATTATATAATATAAAATAATAAATAATAATTAATAAATATTAATAAATAATTACCAACAAGGCAATCAAGAAAAACAAGACGGAAACAAGCTTATGGATACTATATACTATTTACAATATATATCTGATATTTAAGAATGCTTATTCTATTATTTATACAAACATTCTCTTTGTGTTAATTGCAATAAGTTAGCAGGCAGGATTATCTAACTCCAGCTGGAGCTTTCGGTGGCTGGAGGAGCTCTAAAAGCTAAAGCTCTAGCCAGGGCGAGCCCCCACAGCCGGGAAACTTACCCAAGCAGCCGTTGCCCAGATAAAGCTCCAAGTGGGCGGTGTAGAAGGCGGGGCCGAACTCCTCCCACTGTCCTCGGTCCTTGTGCACCAGCATGCGGATGCCGAAGGGGATGGCGAACACAATGGCCAGCAGGGCGGCGGTGGAGTAGGCTGTGGGCGAGAGAGAAGGGATAAGGCAGCCGGGGCGAGGAACAACAATGGGATTAACTCGGGCGCAGCTATAAAAATGTCCTTTATGGGTGACTTTATGGCATAATTATGGCGCCGCTTCCGCTGCCATGTGGCAACAGGAAGTGACGGGGTGTTCACACACAGTAGGCAGCCATTCGAGAGTCGCGGGCCAAATGAATGGCCTTCCTTTCCGGTTCCCCTTTCCCTGGCATCCGGCCTCGGCTCCTCGACCTCCCCCGTCTCTCTTTTGACAACTTTCGCTCGTGTGCGGCGTGTGTATGTGTGTGTTGTTTATTGATTTATTATTTTGTTTATGAGCATATAATTACGTTATTACTAATATCATGTGCGTCCACCCCCCCGGCAAATTGCTGTGCACACAGCGCTTAATGTTCGGTCTATGACTTTTCCGGCAAAGAGGCACGGATGAGCATCCTCTCATAATGATGGGCATCTAATTGGGTACAGGGACACATCAATATAAATGTCAGTTCTGTTTGTGCGCCGAGCCTGACAAGTGTCCTGCCATTTCCGGCCCTCCTCTGGCCATTATAGTACAAATCGCCTGGGCTGACTGGCCTGTCAGCACTGGCATTTCTTTGCGGGCCAGATGTGGCTTAACGGATTGCTGGACCTGTGATTGAGTGCCTCCAGCGGTATGCCATATAAATTTATTTAAACTGGATACAGATCGGGGATCTCCGGCGCAGCACTCGCTGCTTTGAGCCACTTTGGCATTCCCCAGTTGACAATAAACCATTTTGTCTCCCATCCGCAACTGCATAACTTTGGTCAAAACACACACACCCCCCCCTCACACACACACACACATGGCTCAGAGGGACAACACTCGGTGGCAATGACCGCCGAATAACAAATGGGCCGTCGTAAAAAGGCTGCGAGCAGCAAAATATTTTTGTTATTTTAATAAAATGAGAGGCACTGGGCGTTGCTCTGATTTCGGTCATTATTACTCATGCCCGTCGAGGCTCTTCACAACTTTTATTTACTGCCACTTGAGCTGAGCTAGAACTGGCTCTGGCACTGGTCCTGGTCCTGGCACTGGAACGGGTGATATAAAGGGTCTTGCTTTGCATTTCCCTGGTTTCCCTCCGTGGCTCCTCCTTCCTGTCTCTGGTAGTCCTTCAGTCCCATTTTCGGGTCCTTCGCCCGACTGAGGCAGCCGGCAGCCGAAAAGGGCAATCAATTATGCTAGCATAGCATGCGTATTACATTTGAAGCATTTCACTTTTTATTTTCGCATTTTTCAGGGGCTTTCCCCCGGCCTATACCCTTTAAGGAGGCACTCAAATTCCAGTTAGCTCGGCCGCAGGAGCAGGTCGAAAATTTGAATAGTTTGGCCCAGTGTCTCGCGCTTAATAGGCTTCTCAAGGGGAGATGTATACAAGGCTTCTGTTTTTTGAGCCTTTATAAGCTGTACTTCCTTCAAAAGACTTACTTTTGTGGGTCTTATTTAAAGGATCTGCCTATCGTTATAGTCATTATTATTTGTGAGGTACTCCCATAGTCGGTTCGTTGTACCCGTCTTTTCTGACATGTAAAGTGAGTCGCCTGCCGGTTGTTTGCCTGGCTCCTGCCATCCTTTTCGGGGGTTTCCATGAGCGACAGTCAGGCTAAAAAATTACCGGCCAGTGGTGGCTTTGACAAAGTTACAGCCCTCCCCCGGCGGGGCGGAAGTGGAACTCATTAATCAATTAAAGCGCCATAAAACAAACGAGTGTCTAATAGAGTTGACATGCTGTCTAATACAGCAGAAAGTCGTTGTGGCCGGGGCCTGAGGTGGGCCTGGCTTAGGCGGAGTTGGCTTAGACGAGGGCTCTGCATAAATTTGCACGGGGTTAACTGTTCGCCTCTAATGAAATAACTTTCCATGAAGCTGCACAACACCCCACACACACACACAGTACACACACCACACACAGTACACAGAGAGAGCGCATATATTAGCCGCATTGTAGCTGCTTCAATTTCGCAAGAAATCGTCGAGCTTAATGAATAAATTCTGGCGCACAATGGCCAGGCCTGGCGACGGGGAATACATATGTTCTAAAGCGAAACTCAATTTGGCAATCAGTCAAGAGTCGGGCCCAATTCCCAGGCCCTCGCCAGCCCCTGTCCCTGTTTTTCGCCGAGGAAGCTGAGGAAATTCAATGTTTGCGTGGGCGAAGACGTACGACTGTCCCCGGCACAAGCCGCCAAATCCAATATAGGTTATCTCAAATCATACTCGCTATTTGGCATTTCTTGAGCGGAGAAAGCGGAGAAAGCCATTCAATAAAACGATGAGGGGCCATGAACTCATTACGCACTCACAAACACAATATGCCTGCGCTGAACTCTCGCTAAATGAATTGACAGACCTTTGCTACACAAATCTAATTGTTTCTCCCCTGAAATGGATACTGATTCTAGGACTTTGCTTTGTTGAGTTTTAGTTTCTATTTGTGAAGAGACTTACATCACCTTAACTTATTAGAGAATGGTATTGCATCGGGAACAACAGGTTTTTATAGTCTGCAAGCTGAGATCTATCTTAGCTATCGACTTTCCCAGACATTTCAAGAATATAGTTGCGAAATCGATCTTAAAATGCGGCTAAGATGTTCTGTGTTGGAAACAGGAAACGGAAAGAGCCACATAATTGTCTAGTATAGGAGTAAAGGCTCCTTTTGTGTCTGAGTTAGTTAGAGTTTTGCCTAGTTGGTCTGCATGTGAGTATCGGCTTTCCTAATGAAGGAGAAACCTCCGGTTTTGCCTATGATTTGGACTTAGTTCCTAGGTTTTTGGTTTGTTAAAGTAAGTATAGCCTATTTTGGACTCGGGGGATGTTGGGGGATATGGGATCCCGGCCCAGAGAGGACACTTACCCCGCATGTAGATGTAGGCGGTGCCGCGCATATTGCGTCTGGTGAGCACAATCAGGTTGAGCACGTTGCCGATGATGCCCATGGCGCAGATGATGGGCAGCAGGAGCCCATAGCAGTACTCCCTCAGCGACTCCGTCCGCGGGTCCTCCACATCCTGCAAGGGAGAGAGCAAACAGGCTTGGGTGAGCACTTGGCCGAAAGGGGAACAGCTCGTAAATCATCTCCGGATCCGGCTCCGGCTGGCTCCGGCTCCGGCCCTTTTGTGGCGCTGCCTGTTTTTTCGACGCTCGTTGGGTTGGTCTGGCGCAGATAAAAATTCAATAGTCGACTTGACACTTTTATTTTGTGACTTTTATGCACACACCCATACACACACACACTCACGCCCCCTCCGTCGCCTTTGTTTTCTATTTTCAGCAACCCTCCGGCTCGCCTTGAGCCAAAGTTCCGAACAAAAGCAGCTTCTGGCTGTCTGTCAGCCAACTTTTAGCTCAGGTCCCGGCTAAATTGCATTTGGGGCTGGCTTAGATGCCAGCTAGTTCTGGCATCTCGAAAGTATTCCGTCGGCAAATCCCTTAGTGTTTACCTTCACCAGCAGAAAGCTGTCATCTAGCTTGTCTGCGCACTCAAAATGTCCGCCAAGATATGCTCAACTAATTAAATATTTAGAAAAATATTTCAGCCAAGGACAGGCCAGTCTATGGATCTGAATCTGATAGCAAATTTGTGCGGAGATGGTAGGGTATTTCAGGAACACCATCTCATACTAGTAAAGCCTCTGGGAAATTGTTCAAGAAGAATGGGTTGGTATTTCTATAAACTTCGTTTTAAATTCAAATAAATATGCTGAACAGGTGCACTAAAGATTAACTTAAGCTTTGATTGCTTGGATTTATTTGAAAATAAAGACTACTATTTCTTGGAACAGCAACTATCTTGGGCAGTTGTGAAAAACAGACTTAACTACTAGTAATACCTGTATAAAAAATGTATTTTAGATATCAAAAGAGGAAAAGAAGTGTCCAAATTATATATTTATTTGTTATAATTATATAATTATATTTCCTGTAATATATATTTATTTGGACTCATTTTCCCTGGCACTGATGATTGGGAATTTTATCCAAATTTAAATAAAACCACCAATTAAAATATGTATTGACTCCGGGACTTGAATATATATTCCATAGCTCACTCTTAACTACAAAGCAATATTTCTATATACGCATAAAAAATGTATTTCCAAAATCAAGTGATGTAAATAAGTGCCTCTATTATATATTTATTTATTTTTAATTCCCTGACACTGATTAGGGATTTTGTAACCAATCCTTTCAGATATCTAATAAAGCCTTCAAGGAAAATATGACTCACTCTTAACCACAAAATGGGAGAAAAGTTTTATTATATAACGTCAGGAAGGCTGCGTCTCGCTTTCCAGTTTAACCCTGGACAGCCGGCTACGTGCTTATTTAGGAGGTGGCGGGATTCGTGGACTTTAAAGAGTTAAGTGAACCCAGCAGCCCCGGTATCTTGGAGACGGCCGCGGAGCTCCTGCCTGGCTTCCCCCCCCCTGAACGTGCTGTGTCATGAAATGAGCAATTCCCCGCTCCCCGCTGTATGTGTTCCCCGGGTCTCCACCAGCGCCGACCTGCTGCTTAACTGGAAACATTTGAGAGAAACATTTCCCGCGGTGCCCGAAAGTAGGCAACAGTTTTCACGCGCAGCAGGTCGCCTGCCGAGGCCCGAGGAATGGCCTGGACCAGGGCTAATAGCTGGCAGGGCAGACAGGGGGGCAAGGACAACTATGCACTGACCAGCTGGTGGAGGGTCCAGTCCCTCCAAGGAGGCGGAGGATGCACTCACCCGGTAGAAGTCGTCTCGCAGGTCGGTGAAGACGGGCGACGAGTTGCCTGCCGCGGCCAGGACATCGGTGGTGCTGCTGAGATTGGAGCCCCAGATGAAGGAGCAGTAAGCGGGATCCTCTTCGGTGTTGTAGAGCCTCGTTATCATAGTAGTTGATTCTGTAATGCCGCCGCTGTGAATCGAGTTTAATTTGAGTGAGTGAGGGGGCCAGGGAGTGCCGAGTAAAAATAGCTAAAAAGCATTTTCGAACGCAATCTGTGAGTGAGAGCTTACACCCAGGAAAAACTCAAGAAAATTCAGAGCTTTTGGCTTAAATAAAATAATTGACAATCAAAAAAATATATCTCAAAATATGGGTAACTGGAATATATAATTTATGAAATTTTAATTGAATATATGTGTCTTTTATTAATTTTTTAAATTATTAATGCTATTACTTTGAATAGCTCAAGATGCCGGGACTCTATCTTCGGAAAAATCAATAAAATGCTGGGCAGATTTTGGCTTAAATAAAGTAATTGACAATCAAAAAAAAAAATATAAATATAAAAATATAGGTAACTAGAATATATAATTTATTAATTTTTAATTGAATATATATCTTTTAATATTTTCTGAAATGATAAATACTATTCCTTTGAATGGCCCGAGATGCTTGGACTCTACCAATAAAATGCCTGGTAGATTTTAGCTTAAATAAAATGATTGACTTCTACAAAAATATATCTAAAATTATAGGTAGCTAGTATAAATAAATTATGAAGAAATAATATAATTTCTGAAGCGCTGAATTCTCTTCCTTTGTTCAGTGTAGACAGCTTGCTGAATGCCCCAATGAATGGCCCGAGATGCCGGGACTCTGCCTTCGATTGCCATGTAATTTAAATAGAGAGGGGCGGCGACTGCGCCTGTGACGCGTCTAGCGGAAACGGAAGCGCTCACTTGTACACTTGGGCGATAAAGACAAAGCGCAGAAGGCAAGAGCGCGAAACAAACAGCAAACAGAGAACAGAGAACAGAGAACAGAAAACAAACGGCAAAGTTGGAGCTGGCGTAACAATTGGGACTTTGATTGCCGACGCGCAGCACAAACAAATCAACGAACAAAAAATTGAAAAGCAACTGCCACAGAGCCGTAAAAGTAAAATGCTGGAAATAATTGCGGGCCGTAAATAAGTTGGCCCAAATGGGCCACGGCGAGTAGGGGGACTTGGCTATCAGCAGCTATGACGCCTCGGCTACCTGGTTTCCTGTTCCTGCGTCCTAGCCACTCCACTCAGCTTGTTTAGTACTCGAGCCAGCGTACTTCGGTGTTTGGCTCATAGAATCTTTGCAGCTGACAGGCCCTGGCCAAGTTGGTTGCAATTCTGGCAATCGCTTCACGCTGCATCTTGGCACCTGTAACAAGCAAGAATTAATAGAATATATTAAGGATATATAAGAAATCCAGTGACTAGAGGTGCTGAAAAGTAGGAAATTATAAATGAAGTGCTGGCTTGAACCTTGGAACTCGTCATTATGTGTTTTATTATGCGACAGGACACTCTCTACACACCACCCTCCCTACCCCACACACCACCCTCTTTATACCGCACTTCACACTTGCGGCGCCTCACTTTATGGGCATGTGGGCCGCGGCAACAGGTGTGTTTTATTTGCTCGCCTCGCGCGGCAAACACGCGCCCGCCACTCCCCACTTTGCTTTTCCCTGTGGCTGGCGGCGGGAAAATGGCCCAGCCAGCTAAGCGCTAAAATCAACGTTGACAGGCAGCAGAAATTCGTATAAAATATTTGATAAATTGCCCCCGAGCCAGACGCGGCAGCGCGGGGAGGCGTGGAAAGCAAAGCCGGCAGGGCACTGGGGGAGCTGAGCTTTAAGGGCCAGAAGCACGCCCGTTAATGGCTTTGTGTGTCTGTCAAAATAGGAAAGCAAGGATGAAAAGAAAAGGAAAATAACAAGGAAATAACAAGCATGTGCACTGTCATCGCCCGCCAGCATGCAGCGCTTTCAGGACGACGACGCCGACGCTGGCCGCCATTTGCATATCACGCATACGCACTGTGGGCGCAGGGCACTCGGCAACACCTTGCTCAGAGCTTTGTGCGGTGACACAAACATGACACGAACTTAATTTCCCTAAGGCACAACATAAAAGCCAACCAGAGCGGGAGTGGGTCCTGCCAGGAGTGCTTACTGTACAACTGTACACACCGTACACCATACAACACCTGCACTGAGTGAGTGCGGCAGGAGTCTGTCCCAGTCCCAGTCCCAGTCCCAGTCCCATTCAGATCCTGGCATAATTTATGCCTGCGATTATCATAATAATTCGCCAGACCAGTCCGACACACACACGACAGTCTGGGGGTGTTGGGGGTGTTGTGTGTGCTGTGTGTGCTATGCGGTGTGTGGGTGTCGACTGTCAACTGTCGCTTGTTAGTTTTTGGTTTTCGAGCTCTTCTCTGCCGCTGTTTGCCGAGCACTTACAGTTATTGCGGTTTAGTTTGCCTGGCGAATAAATAGAAGACCGGATCGAGGTCCTTCCCCTAGATTTGGGAGCCACCCCTTCAGCGGCTGTCCTTGCTGTGGATTTGTTTTACATTTTCGTTTCGCCTCGCTTCGTTTGGCTCGCTTCCTCGTCCTTGTCGCTCCATTTTCTATACGCTCTTTTTTTTGTGTAGTTTCTGCATGGTTTTTTCATTTTATTCGGTTAACAAACAGCAGTTTGTCATTTAAACAAACATGGTGGAGGGGAAGGGCGCTGATACGAGAGTGACTTTGCCTGTTTATCTTCCGTCCGAAGCGCCTGAAAAAAGCCAATGCCGAGCCAATGCCAAAGCCAAAGCCAAAGCCGTATCCAGAGCCAGGAGAGGAGCCAGCGGAAGAGGCAAAACCGAAGCGTGGCTTAATGGACCTGCCGAGGGGGGGGTTTCCAGCCCCCTTTTGCCACAGCGATCCATCTATCTCTATCCCTGTCTGCTGGCGCATGTGTGCTGGCATGATTAATGCCTTTGTTTACATTTCCCGCTTCACGTTTGGTTATTTTCCTGCCCGGCTCCCTGCCCTCCGCCCGCGCTCTGTGGAATGATATGTTTAACAAAAAAGTTTAACGCAAATTAAGTCAAACTGGCAGCGCTTAACGATGTGCGACATAGATGAATATCCCGGCCATATGTCTGTGTGTGTCGCTGGTGGACACACTGTCCTCTCCTGTTTATTCCTTCGGTTCGGCATCGGCATCGGCTTCGGTTTCGGTTTCGAGGCAGGACTTGGCAGGACTTTAATTTGCACACAGAATGAGGCGGCAGAATAGATCCTGACGGCCCGCACACTCGCACACCCGCACACCCACACTGTGACAGCCAGCAAATTAAGTTGGCTAAAAAAAGCCAAGAAAAAAATGTAAAAAGAAATCAACACACGACAAAGTTTAAGTGGATTTCCTGGCCAAGACAGTGGGCCCCCCGAAAAAGAGGGAGCATATAGTTCATATGGAGCATACCGCTCATTGATATTCATTACACCCGTGTCCCGCGGGGTGCAAGGGTATCACGGCCTGGTGCCAGCTGTATATATATTCCTGATCGGCACAGCCGAGTGGAGCCGTGTCCTTCTGCCTGTGAGAACCAACAGATCTCAGGGACCTCCAGGACTAGAGCTGCCAAGAAGGAAATGTATAGCGGAGTTGCCTTTCAAGTTGAGGCACAGGGCATGTCACAGTCGAGTCCTGTCTCACTTGCCTTTAATTTGAAATCACATTGATTATTTCGTCCTGGCCTCGGCCCAGGGAAGCAGGAAAGGAGGAAGAGCTGCCAAGTCCGGGGCTGGAGGGTGATTAGGTGGCAGGATCCTTGCCCCTCAGCCCTAGCCTGCAGGATAAACTTGCTCCATCTGTTGCCCAGAGTCGTTGGCCGTCGACAGCCTCCCATGTGTGTCCCTTCTGACCATTAAGTTTTTAATTTCCCTGGCAGGACATGGCCGCTCCTGCTGTTGCCGCCGCTGCTGTTCTCGCCTCTGCTTGCCGTTGGCTGCCGGCGGCCATCTAGCTTTCGGCGACATTTTTTCGGCTTTGTTTGCTTTTAATTACGCAATCGTTTTATTTAATTTTTTGTTTTCCTTTCCTCGCCCGCCAATTAAGCTTTTAATTAAAGCCCCAAGGCAGCTGAACTCTCTCTCGGACCTGGCAGCCACTTTCCTATTTTCCCATTGACTGGCTAAACGACCTTTTAATCGAAAACTTATCTGGCCGAGTTGGGCGAGCGGCGCCTGCGCTGCCCGATTAATTTTCAATTTAAATTTACATTTGTATGCACAGCACAGCAGCGGCGTGGCTGTGACTTTGGCCATAAATTGGCAGGACCAGTTGACGTTGTCGCCCGGCAGTTATCGAAATTGCTTAACGGCCGCCCCCATCTCCCATCTCCCATCTTCACCTCCCAATCCCAATCCCCATCTCCGACCCCATCCCACCCACAGCGAGATAAACATGCAAAGTGTGTGGCCTTAATGTCATTTCCCCGCTTCCGTCGGCCAGGTCAATAGGATGCGTGTCCACAGGGAGAAACCAGCTTTTATCAGCTCTTAAAACAAGTAGGAAAGCTAAGGCTCAGCTTGGTTGACTGCAAAATACCCGGAACTCAAAGCTGGCTAAGGTTAATGAAGGGAAACGAGAGCTTTAATTACCTGAAAAGTGCATTTCCTCAAGGTTCTGTTTCAAAATAAATAAAGCATATTGCAGAAGTGAAATAATTCCAGGAATAATGCCCTTATTTATAAGACTCGCAAAAGTGTGTTTTGCATTTAGTTAAGTTAAGTTAAGTTATGTTTTTTAAAGTGGATGGGAGTTATACTTTAGCAGCATTGAAGCACAAGGCTTAGGTTACTCGGCAGGTCACACTCGCCTGCAGGTTTCTAGCTTGTTTTAATTTGAAGTAAATTAAGACTTTGATACCTGACCCGTACATTAGAAGTTAGTCCTTAAATGCATTGTTTTTTTTAATATATATAATATATATAAAATATATATATATAAGCCTGCTCGTTTTTCACCGTGTCTCTTAGCCTTTAAGGGCCTTTAAAAGCTGCCAGCTGATGCCGCTGATGGCCGCTTAACATCTGACCCACCATTTTCAGCCGTTAGCCGGAGTTTGTCAGTTTCAACTGGCTCTAAATAATGTCGCGTTGCCACTGGAGAAACGTGACTTTGCCACGAGGGGGGTGGAGTCGGGAGACCGGGGACTTTGTGCCCCCAGGGCCACTGTGGTGGCAGTGGAATCTGGACCTGAATCCGTGTCCGAATCAGAATCTGCGAGCTGCCCTGGCACAAGGCATCAGTTGTAATAACGCGCTGACCCAGACACCTCACACACACACACACACACACACACTGCAGGGCTCTGCGGGATGGGAAAGTCGGGGTTACCCAGGGCTTTAGGTGGCGGGCGGGAAAGTGCACTCAGAATGAAAATGAAATGTCAACTTACCCGCAGAGGCGTGCGAAGGGCAGCGATGACGCTCTCGTTGCGTTTGCGGCAGCAACACGTTGTTGTTGCAAGTGAATGGCTGTTGTTGCGCCACTGGCAGTGGCACTAGCAGTGGCAGTGGCAGCGCCAGTGCTCTCCTGCGCTTTTCGAAACTTATTTGATACTGCGGCTATAACTCAGCTGCTTGTTGAACTTTGCTCTGTCTGTGCAGTTTCGGCAGTTACAGTTACTGTTGCAACTTTAATTGGCAGTGTCGCGATGTGGCTCCTGCTCCTGCTCCTGCTCCTGGGGCAGCTGCTGTGGATAAAACGAAACATAAATCTGCACTTAATTGCGTTCTGGTAAATGCAATGCGGGCGTGGCTGGGCTAGGCACGTGCCAGGACTCCGCGCCACACCAGACACTGGCCACTTTCGCCTACTTTTGTGCGCCAAAAGGATTCTCGCTTTTAGTCCTTATCCTGACTGAGACGCGCACTGTTCCACACTCTGCTTTCGCTATTGCAACTTCACTCGGAACTTCAAGCACTTGTTTATTTATATATTTCTTGGAATTTCTTGTTATTTTTTTAATATTTGTTTTGGTTTTTCTTTGAGGCCCTTGCGCCAGCAACAGGAAAAAAATGGAAAAAAATTCAAAAAAATAAAGGTCGTATAAGAATTTGGCAGTGGTCGAAACTGTTGCTGGTCCTTTTCAAAACTGCTGCTCCTCGAGCTGCTCCAGTTGCTCCAGTTGCTCCAGTCGATGTTGCTGCCTCTCCTGCTGCTGCTGCTGCTGCTGTTGCTGCTGCGACACGTCCATGCCGTTGGATGCCCACGAGCAACTGACACGCAACTGGCTGGCTCGGCTCTATTTATGGCCTCGAGCAGGCTTTCAACCGGCGTTCAACCGCTGAAAGTGGGGAAAACAGCGGGCTTTCCACGCAGGGAAATTCTTGGCTGGGAAATTTTTAGTGCAGCCTTTTCCCTGCCACAGTAACAGAGGATGGCCACAAATGGTGCAGCTGCAGCTGCTGCTGGTCTGGTTCTGTTTCTTTGATGATGCAACAATAGGAGGGGACTCGGCTGGCACATTATCCTGCGGGCAGGGACAAACAAAATGTGGCCCGGACGGGGGCTCAGTCGGCAGAGCATGAAATCAAAACAAATATAAATACCACACCGAGAGCTGGCGCTGGCCGCAGCTGCACAGCCCCTTGTCCCTCCCAGCTGGGGCGCCTCCTCTGGCCGGGCCAAGTTGCCAGCTGAAGGCAACGCAGCCCGGCTGGTAAGCTGCTGCTTATCTTCTTTCGGTTTCCTAAGCCTTCGCCGGACTACGGATTGCATATTGACAATCATGGCAAAGGGAAGGGTGTAGCAGCAGGAGCAGGAGCAGGAGCAGGAGCAGGAGCAGGAGCAGGGACAGCAGTGCGAACCCCAGATAGTCACAGCCTGCAAATATCAGCTATCTTAGCCCGAGTCGCCCTGGCCGGGCATTGAATGGCAGGCAGGAGACTAGCAAGAGGCGGCCTGCACTTGCTAGTTAGCACAGCTTGCAAGGATCTAAGGATATGTACCCCTCCACTCTCCCCCCCTTTTCGGCCCATTTGGCAGGCCCACGTTGGCGATGAGGACGACGTCGACGCCAGCGTCGAACTCACTTGAGAACTATTTCAATAAGCGTTATGCACGCATTGTCCTTCACCCTGTTTCCCGCTCAGTCAGTGTGTGAGTGAGCCCATCTAGATAGATGTGCACACACATATACACATATACACATATACAGATATAGATATATATGTGTGTGAGTGTGCGCCACCCCGCTGCAGTTCTTCCTTCCGCTTCCCTTCGCCGTCGGTCGCAAGAAGAGCAAAAAGTCAGCCAGAGATGGCGCTCACTTATCCGAAAAGTCCTCCGCCCCAAACATGAGGTTACTATATTTATACCTTTGCTAATACCCTGCAAGGGTATAAATATTGTGGCCTCATGTCTTAACTTAATCTTAGAAGGAGGCTTATTGATCAACAGCCGAGTATAGGTGGCCATAACTAACTTCGAACAAAGCAACTTTTGCAAGATAGCTGTATTTCATGTTTGTTCTTTATTTGTATTAAAAGGTAAAATGCAAAACAGATAGAATATAAAATAAAGAAAAGTATTAAGTATTTAGGGGAAAATATTAACAGATACTTCTAATATTATTAATACATAATAATTTGGAACTTTCTTCTACAGAAACTAATAGGTTATTCTGAAGAATGAGAAGCAATAACTATATAGTCACACATGTTATTATTTAGCGTATAAATCGAAGCCAGGCCTACACTACAGAGATTTCAATGAAATTTTGTATTTATATTCCATAATATATATATATATATATATATATATATATATATTCTATAAGCTTCTGTACCTCTCATATACAGAGATTTATATGGAAATATAATATACTTATATACGTAATTTCATTACTTTCGTAAGCTTGTGTATCTCTCTTAATGATTATATAGAACAGCTTTGAACAGGTTACTATACCTGTGGCAAGGACTAGGACTAATCTCTCCGCGAGGAGTGAGTACTCAGGCAGAGCATCTCATAGTTGTATCCTAGGATATCCTCTGGCCCTGCCGCTTGACTCCTGGCGCCCATCCTCGGCTGCCAGTCTGCCTTCCGTGGCAGTTGTTGTGTGCGTTGCCTACAAGCAATTTGCGGCGTTTTACATTTTGCATTTGCTATTCTCATTTCGATTTTGATTTCGGCTGCAGTCGGCGCTGGCGTCGCCGGATCCGCTGCTTCCTGTCGCTGCCGTCGCGTGTGTGTGTGTGTGTGTGTGTGTGCTCTTTTGTTGATTGTCATCTCCGTCACTCAGCCTCCTCGCCCGAGTGTCCTGTGTGTGTGTGTGTTTTTCCTTGACTGGGCCACCTTGCGCCAATTATTGTCGCTCTGCGACGACGCGACTTTTCAGCTTTGCCACGTTCCACATGCCAGATCCTTTGAAATGCCTCCGCCGTGTCCAGGTCCACGTTTGCGTCCAGGCGGATCCAACAACCGCCTTTCCCTTGCCACGGCAGACAGCTCCCGCCCGTATCTCCCGCTCAGTTTCCACGCAGCTTGCCGCCATCCCCGCGCCGAGTCAGCCATTTTTTGGTAAGTAGGTCAGTGGCAATGCTCGCGGGCCGAGGGTCGCCACAGAAATTGCTGCGAGGAAGGCATGCCAGACTACTCCTTGTTTTCCTGGGCAAAGTTAACTACGCTGTGTAGTTGCTCAGGTGCAGTGGATTCTTCTTATATTAAACATTAAAAACCATTATTTCAAGAGACTTAATTTGAAGAAAAGTCAGAGTTAAAAATAACCATAACTAAGCCAAAATAACATTAATTTGGCCATAATGTGCTCTCGAGAAAATCGCCAGTATGCGCGTAGTGTGTCCTTAAATCGGTATTCCTTGGTCCTAGCAGAATGTATCTATCAGGCGAACAGAAATGCAGCTGGTGGCCGCTGTACTCTTAGTTCCGCTGGAAACAACACTTCTTACGCTGTTTCTCTTGCTGTCTCTCTCTCTGTCTCCTTGGCTGTCTCTCTCTGTGGCTGTCTCTTTCACCTTACGATTTTAAAAAGCAGTCGCCTGCTACCTAGTATTTCTGTTGGCCTGGTACCTGATTCCGCATTCCAGCGGATTTTTCCTATAAATTTCACATATCGATTTGGCAGCAGCTATCCGCTGTACTTTCATCTCAAACATGCATATGATGAGTATCCCCAGAAGTATGCACTAGTTCTTCTCACTCTACAGTAGCTCATCGTTTCAGCCTAAAAGATGCCACAGTGTTTTAATAAGAGTGCGTAGAAAGCCCAAAAAAGTATGCTTAAAAAGTATCAGTGCAGTGAATTTTTCCATGTAAACAACGGTGGCTGCTGCTGCTGCTGCAACCATTAAACATTAAAAACCTTTATTGTCCTAATTTGTGGGACAACTCAATGTTCACAATATTCATAACTATGCCGAAACACCATTAATTTCAAATCGGAAAGCAGTTCTGTGTTGGTTGTCGTAGTTAATAAATCTGCATATTTGGTTTAAAAATAAATTTGTTGTCGATTTTTGAAAATTTTATCGAATTTTCAAAAATTGGCCAAAATTTTTTGTTTTCATATTTTAATGGTAAATAATTAAGAATTTAACGGCGAATCGGACAGTATACGGCATTTGGCTGTCATTCCATTTTTGGCCAAAATATGCTGTTATTTGTGGGTCTTAAAATCGGTTTTTTATGTCCTAATTTGTGGGACAAATCAATGTTCAAAATATTCATAACTATGCCAAAACACCATTAATTTCAAATCGGAAAGCAGTTCTG
>VNKC01000367.1:0-10234 GCA_008042775.1 Drosophila pectinifera
GAACTTATATACTTCGTTAGTCCGTCCTATCCTAGAGTACGGATCCTGCGTTTGGAGTCCCCAGTGGGATGTTCATAGCAAACGCATTGAATCAGTTCAAAAGAACTTTTTACTTTTTGTACTTTTTGATTTGTACCATATAACATCATCTGTAGATAGCCTTCCCAAACTAAAAACATTAATCTTAATCCACTTAGTAAACATGCAAGCAAGCAATCGAGCAGTGCGCTATTAGACTATTTGGTGTGGCATAGTTTCCTCGCATTACTTTATCTATTCTTCCTTTTCTCGCGCCTACATTAACACCTAACCCTAACAAGCACGTGCTTGGTATCAAAGGGCCACTTGAGTGTACTGACCGCAGTGCATCAACGTCCATGTTAAAAAAAAAATAGCCGCGTGAGTTAGACTGCATCAAAACTGCACCCATGCCAGTGTTGCTTGTATAGCAATGTATATTGTGAAATAATATTGCTTCCAGCATTCTTTCTAAAAAACTTATGATAACATCCTTTCATTCCGAAAAATCTTATTACTGATGACTAAAATCTTTTCAGGGTCTGTTCCTATAGCGCATTTTCAATTGTATAGCCTAAGTCTTTTAACTCTTTTCTGCAAAACTAGCTTTTTTCATATTAATGGTAAAATTAGCTCAGCTCAATGACTCATACTTTTAGTACTTCTAAATGCCGTTCGAAACCGTCTGAAACGATCAGAAAATCTTGAAGGTATATGACTATTTAATTTCTTAGGAATTAATTTGTCCTCATAGTAAGAGGAGAATAGGTCAGACCAAAGGTCATAACTGTAAACTGATAAACTTGGCTAACAGGAACTGTTTTGTCGAGAGAGTTTAGATTTAACAGATGCATTTTTTACAAACATGTGATGATATTACCTTACGGAAGTCTGCCAAGCATAACATCTATTAATGAAATTTGATATACATCCATTATAGTTCCTTTAATCTATGCAGAGACACACCTTCCGGGTTCTTTTGACCAGATTAACTGGAGAGGTGCAAATACTATTCGATTTTTCGATTACTCTAAGTTGTTTCATTCGGTCCATTAATTTTATTATTAATTAATTCATTTCTGTGGCTGGCGAAATAGCATAGCATCGCTGTTTTATACGGCCACATTGATTGTATGTGAAACTAAAGACGTCCGACCTACACCTATATTTGCAGAAGATGGAACAAGGTGAATGATATTTGACAACATTTGGCTGAGAGAATAGGACAATGGTATCATCTGGGTCTCTTATACTTATAAAATGAAGTCGATGTTTGCATACCCTTCCGGAAATTTAACCCAGCTTTTACTATGACTGGTATGGTATATGCATAAATGTTGAAAAATAGCGATTTTTTTCTTTTAGCATTTTTCGATATTTCGACTATATGATATAGTCGTCCGTCGTAATTCTGAAATTATAAAAAAATTTCCATATTTCGCAATAGATGGATATGTTGAAAGCCACAAAGTTATAAATACATTTCATAATTTTTCTTTACGTATATAATACCAGGTAGACCGAATAGGCTGTGTATACTGATCTATACTTTATACGTTCGGAAATGATTTATTAACTACGTTGCAAGTTCTTGACTAAAATTATAATACCCAAAATGCCAGAAATAATCACAATTACAACATTTTTTTAAATTAATAAGTTGTTTGCTAACTCGAGGTTATATTCGCCTAATTTCATATACGTACATCAAGACCCTACTATATGCCAAGATAACACTTAGATCGTTTTTTGTGTAGCTAGGGTGTCCAGACGCGTTTCGATTTATCGCCAAAAAGTCCTCTGATGATGATTGAGATGGTGATCGATCGAAACGAGTCTGTACAACTTTGCTACAAAAAAACGTACAGCCTAAACTAAACGGCAACATTTAATCTCTTGCTACTCACGTAAGACAGCACACTGGTGTCCGTAGGTATGGTGACCGTAACGGCACAAACAAAGCTTCCTATTACCGTTAATTCTATTTAAATTAGATTTGGGAGTTATTAAACTCTTTATAACCCATCCAGAAAGTAAAAAGAAAAATCAATTGTCAGTTTTGGCATAGAATCATAGAGCTAAGATGTTTGCAGATGGTAGTTTTGTTAAGATTTAAAACGGAGAAGAGAGTCTCCGAAAGAAACTAAAATGCAAGTCTAGTTTATCGATTGGTGGAGGACAGTGTGACCCCGGGATTTCTATAGAACGATTTATTAAAGTGTTACAAAATAGTGCTTCCTTTTAAAAGTGTCATATATTGAAAATTAAAACCAATGACAAACGCCCTAAAAGTTACTTGTGGAAGTAGGTACCAAACGGTTGCTGCTCTCCTACCTCACCTAAATTACATGAATATTGAGGAAACAGCGCAGACATCAACAACTTAGGGTGTGGAGCGAATTGGAGGTTCTAGGAAGAACCTCATACCTAGATCCTTTCTAGCTACTCTGGTTCTTTTACTAGTTTTAAAATTTTAAAAATTCAGTATTTACATTCCTAAAGTCTGTAAATGAAAAAGTTTAACTAGTGTTTATTACTTGTGGATATATAATTAAGAAGGTGATATTAATTCTTTTGAGACTAAATCTAAAATTATTTTAAATCTAATTTTAAAAACATACCTTTCAATTTCTCTATCAGTGTCGTTGTCCGTCAAACGAGAATTGTTGTGTTTATCGAGCTCGTCAATTTCATTGCTAGGTGCTTTGCCAATTATATCCAGTTTTATATAGTTGGAAAGATCAATATCATCAGAAAAATCTTGATGTAGATTTCTAAATTCTCTGGATGAGCTTAGATGTTTTAGGCACAACCCCATACTATTTTCACTAGATGACTCTATTTTTATTTCGTCGCAGCTACTTTTCATATCGATATCTGTATTCGAAGATCCAGATGTTGCCAAAAGAAGATTAATTTTAGCTTTAAAATTGTTTTGATATTTATTCATTGACTGTTCTGAATTGCTATCAATTGGTTTATAAGTTAATATATTTCCAACAGCAATTTCTTTGAATTTTTTTAGTTTTTCACATATGAAGACTTTCAATTCATCTTCAGTCTTTAACGCAAAGGTCTTACATTCATAGTATAGTTGTTTCGCAAAGTTCATTGTGCTTATTAATAAAGGTTTTAAAACAATTTGATTTTCTAAGTCATTGTACATATTTGTAAGATAATGGTCATTTGGATTGAAATCTAAATGCTCTGACAAATTATCCATCATATCGTCTGTTAATCGTGCATGGGCGCTACGGCTAGTGGATATTGTTTGTAGCTTCAATCCTGTATTTTGATTCTCCTTATACTCTATCCTGTAAAGGTTTAAGTTATTTATGGTGTTCTCAATAAAGTTCCATATATATCTTGGAATATCGTTTCCCGTGGAGCTACTAGGTACAATTATATTGAGAAGTATGTCCCGAACCATTTTTAAATTAAGCTGGCCCATATTAACATCTTGTGAAGTATAGTTATGATCGATCAAAGCATCTGCAAATTTAGGGTCACATCTTTTATAATTGTTATATTCTTTTGGGAATATACCTTCACCGGAAATCCTCAATAAGTCTTCAATACTTATATTATTATCTGGGCACGTATCAATTTCAATTTGGTTTGTATCTTCATTTGGAAACTCTTCGTAAGCAGTCTCTGTAATTTTTTCTTGTTCAATAGTAATTTCGCTTTTTATAAGCGTATCAAATAGATTCCTCTCAACGCAGGTGCCCTCCGTCGAAAATTCTTTCATTTTAAACTGTGAAAAAAATTAAAAAAAAAAAATAGTTTAATAATTTTAAGATATTACATACGTTATAATGAAACGATATGAGTGTAACATATAAACTAACAATGGTCGGACGTTCTTTTCGCAGCTTCACCAATGTCACGTCATCCTTACATTACTTCAAGAAAACCCGATAAAAATAATATTCCATATTGTTCAGTATAATATGAATGAAATTATTATAACATAAGTTATAAATGTTTAAATATATACACATTTTATTACAATGTAAATTACTTAAAAAAATCTTCAAATTTCCATAATTACATTACATAATAAAAAGGATTTGCTATAAATTTGATAACTACTGACATCTATTTCTAAATTTATTTTAGTTTTTAATATGTTTTAATTTTGTGTTTCTTATTATCTTTTGTTTTTCTTTCTCTTTCTCTCACAATATTTTTTACGACAAAGATCGCGAACGACTGAAACGGAAGTTTTTATACCCGGTACCCATAGGGTGGGTATTATAACTTAGTGCCAACCGAGAATGTATGTAACAGGCATATGGAGAAATCACCGACCCTATAAAGTATATATATATATTAATATATATTCTAAGCTTCACCAGACGAATAGATTTAGACATGTCCGCCTGTCTTTTAAGAGCTAGAACTACCAAATTTTGAAACCACATTCTTAACTGTTGCAAGTTAGATTTATAATTGTTCCATGACCACTTTCGCCCTTGAAAATCATATATAAGGTTGGATTTTCAGGCCCTTAACTGCGAAAGCATGCGGCGTACAATGTTTTTGACATAGTTGCGAGTTCATGCCCAGAAAACTTATTTTTTTGATTTTCTAGATAGATAAATAGATAGATAATTATAAATTTAACAAATATATATCGATTGTAGTCAATGCGCAGCAGAAGCAAATCTGATTGGCTCATGTTAATGTGAATATTACGAATCAGGTAGAGAAGTAAAATAAATTTATTTATTTATACGAAAACTAAAAATATATAGATTTAAAAAAAAAATTGATTTCGTATGTTTCGGGGACTGAACTCTAGATTTTGCGTAAGCAGAGTGCTGCGTCGACAAGGTCACTGCGCTACTGCGCTTATTTGGTACCGGCTATCTCAATGGTTTGAAACATTATTATATTATAGCATTTCATCAAAACTCACAACAAAGCAGCAGTTACATTTTTATTATGTTCGTGCCCAAAACCTATGCACCTGTTATCTCTCTATTGATTTTCTTTTGTGCAGTTCCTTTTTGGATTTGGTTTTATCGCAAATGAGATAAGCAAGTATGTTTTTACTTACTTAGTGGAGTTGATTTCTTTTACTTTAATTGAATTCATTCTTGCGAATTTGTTCTCACTCACTTATATGGCAACATACTGTTTTGTTGTTTAATTTCTATGTATTATATAAATTTGGCTTTTGTTTTGTTTTACGTTTTGAGTTTAAATTAAATTAGTTAGTTTTTGGTATGAGTTATTTATTTTCATTTGTTTCAGTTTATATATAATAATTACAATATTTTGTTCCATATCTAAAAGAGGACACTGCATTTTTGGGGGCTCAACCGGGATTGAACTTAAACCACATATTTACCACAATCGAAATATAATTCAAATTACCTAGTGGATGTTAAAGTCCAGGTGAAATAAGAACAAACGCAAATTAAAGGCTGGAGAAGAGCTTTTAAAAGTCAAAGGCGAATCGAACGAAAGAGTGACTAAGATAGCTGTACAACGACGCTTCGCGATGGCGGCAAGAATTTCATTAGAATAAAGCGTGAACTTCCTAGTATCGTGAAGAGTCACAAATACCGACACACGCATAGAACGAGAGAGGCATACAGAAACAGCTAGTGGCAGCGACGAATGCAAAACGAGTATTATTGGTGACCAAGAAGTAAAAGAAGCAGCGGTTGAGGCTGGAGGAATGCAGAAGTTAAAGAAGCAGCGGATCAGGTTGGAGAAACAGAAGAAATAAAAAAAGCTACGGAGGTGGTGGCGTCATCGGTGCGTGCGGGCTTAAACGTGTTGGCCAGGACTGGAACACGAGGTTTTGGAAGCAGACGAATACGAACATGTTATTTCAATTAGAGGCGTAGTTGTAAGCAGAGTGAGAAGTTGAAGGAAGGAGATATCGTGCTTGTTTGATATCGTTTTGAAAGCAGACGATAATAACGAGGTGGTTCCAATTGAGTTTTGAGACTCGGGAAGAAACGAGAGAGAGAGACCGGTTGACACGAGAAAAAGCGAGATAGCGAGAAAGAAACCCGGGGAAGCGTTGCCACAGTTTGTATGGATTTCAACAGCAGCACTTTTTCTGTATTTCCATTTGGATCAAAAAATAAGTTAAGAGTTAAAAAAATTACTGTTATTGTTAATTATAATTTACAGCAATTTACATTTGTAAAATGGTGAGAGACGAGATTTTGACATTGTGAGTGGGAGAATTTTGACGAAAGCTGTCAGAGCTGCAGTTGAATACGACCGGATTGAAAGCAGAATTACAAAAACGATTACTATCACATTACGGTTTGATCGACGACGGTGAGTCAGAGACTGAGGATGAGCCTGCAGACTTTAGATCAACGTAATCAACCCCTACCGCCCAGAATATCATAGCAGGACATCAACGTCTGGTAACTAAAGGACAAATTAGGTCGTGGTTCACTTTAAAAGCTGTGTATGTTCGCAGCCAAAGAGACATTAAGGATTGAAAAGGTTTGAAATCGGCCTTGTTGCAGGAGTTTGGAGTTCAGCTATCTATAGAACAGATTCATCGCAGACTAGGCAAGCGCCATCAACAGAAAAGTGAATCTTTGCAGGAATTTCTATATGCTTTGATGGAGATAGCTAAACCCATTCGTTTGGAAGGTCTCATCGAATATCGATCAATCGATCAAATAAAGCCATGCTTTATCAGGCTAAAAATCTCTAGGAGTTGAAGTTGCAGATCGACGCATATCAAAAATCACGAGGATCATCTAAGCCACTAAATAAGTATATATTTCAGGGCAGAAGGGCTACGAATGAGGTAACCAAGGAAAAGACTGTAGATTCGGTTCAGAAATGTTGGATGGAAGAGAGATTGTCCTGTGAAAGAAAAATGTTTCAAATGTAATCAACCAGGACATCGAGCAGCGCAATGTAGGGCTGGGGCTCAAGTCAAAGCAGAGGAAGCAACAAATGTAGTTCAAGCAGAGAAAGTAGTTACAAAGCAAGCATATGGTCTTGAGCTGAAATCGGTTTTTGCTCGAGTGTTGAATTCAAAGGACTGATTGATACAGGAGTAAAGTTCCTTAGTGTTTTTGAAAGTAGGCGTAGGTGTTGGCAGTCTAATGGGACGGCAACGAGTGTTGACGGAGATTGGAGAAAGTCCAATCAGTTTTACAGCAGCAGTCAATATAGACGGTATTGAAATGTCGATCGAATTTCACGTGATTTCAAAAGAGCACATGAAGTTCGATGCCATTTTAGGCACAACCATTTTGGACAAGCATGGAGTTCAGGTCGAATCTGAAACCAAAGCAGATGATGTACAGATAATTTGAGAGCCTATGCTTGTTAAGCACAGAAGATCATTTCGATCATTTAAGTGAGGGTGTCGTTTCATAAGTGGAGTCGATGGATGAAAACTATAAAGCGAAAAGAAATCCGTTTATCAACATCCAAGACGTTGATGCAGGAATGGCTTCGGGAAGGAAACCTAGTTTGATTAGTTTGATTCCAAACGGAGTTTGCTTCGCTAATCGAATTAGTAGATAAAAAGAACGGGAAAAAGCGTTTGTGCTGCGACTATCCGAAACTAAATGAAAAGATTGTCAGGGATATCTTTCTAACAGCAAACATGGATTGCGTCATTGAAAAACTGCAAGGTGGAAAGATTTTCACCACACGGAACTTGACAAATGGATTCTTTCATGTTCCTGTGTCACTAGAATCCCACAAGTACACTTCGTTTGTAACAATGAGTGCTCAGTATGAGTTCAAGTTTGTATCCTTGAGGGTTTAGTAGTATACATGGATGATGTCATCATTGCTAGCAAGAGTGTGGTAGAAGGTGTGCTGAAATTAAAACGAAAAGCTGAAATTAAAAGAAAACTAGAGCGTTTGCTTATTTTCCGATTCCTCGCGATAAGAAAGGAATCCAACGAGAATCTTAGAATTGACGTCGTACTTCAGGAGGTTTGTGGAAAATTACGCTATAAAAAAACAAAGTTCGAGTTTAAAGAAAAGCAGGTAGAAGAGTTTGGGGAAACTAAAAGCTGCTTTTAACAGTGGGCCTGTTATGAAGCTGACCCTTTACTAGAAACGGAGATTCATACCGATGCATCCAAATTTGGATTCGGAGCTGACTTGCTTCAACGAGATATAGAAGATAGTTTGTGGTATTAAATTTTCTATATGAATCCGAAAACAAAGCCGTGCGAGGAGAAATATCACACCCATGAACTCGAAGTGTTGGCAGTTATCGGTTCTTTCAGTGGCACATTTACGTACTAGGAAAAAATTCAAAATAGTCACAGACAGTAATGCTTTCGCAATGACTATGAAAAAGTAAGAGATTCAGCTTAGAAGCTTGAGTTGGGTTATGCAACTGCAAGATTTTGACTACGAAATCGAACATGTTCAAGATGAGTCATATAGATGCATTAAGCAGGGTGAAGTGATTCGTTATGTCAGATAGTTTGATTCATCATTTGCGAGAGGGACAGCAAGCTGATGGTTAGGCAGATGTAGTAATAAGCATGATAAAGACGATATATAAAGACATCTACATATCGAATGAAATCTTGTTTAAGGATCCAAATAAGGAGTTGTTCCATCGAAACGAAATAATCCTTAATGCTTATAAGCAAGGTCATTTCTTTTTCAAAAATACTCAGGACTTGGTCGAAAAGTCATACTACATTCCCAAGATGACAGATAAGGTCATACAATAACATTCTCGCTATAATTAATGCATTTTCTAAGTATGTAACGTTTCTGATCGGGGAGCCGCTTTTACTTTATACATGTTTAAAGAGAATTGTGAAAGGTAAAAATTCAGCACTTGCTGATTGCAACCCGAGCTCCCAGGGGAAATGGCCAGCGCATGCATAAAATAGTAGACCCTATGCTGTCGAAACTGAGTTAAAAAAAAGATGCTGATATAAACATGTAGGCAGGAAGTAGCAGATAATTAATGATACTGAGCCGAGGTGTACAAAAGTTTCTTCGATTAAGTTATTAGCAGGACTTGATATGCGTGCTAATTCAGTAGTGTTTCATTTCAGAGTTAGACGAAAAAAGGGAGATATTGCGCGGAAAAGCAAGAGAGAATATTAAAAATATCCAAACAGAAAACGAAAGGGTTTTTGACTCTAAAACAAAGGTTAAAAGGAAGCTTTCACTAAATGATCTAGTTGCTATAAAACGCACGAAATATGGTATAGGTTTGAAGCTGAAAGGAAAGTTTATACGGCCGTATAAAGTAGGTAGTTGAAATTCTTGGAGAAGTAGTAGGGCCATATAGGTTGCACTTGCAGAGTACATGAAACCATTTGGAAGTAGTAGTGGAGTGGCCAGAGCCACCAAAAGTGGCCTCAACTACTAGTCTCTGCCTCTCCCTCTTAAAATATACTAAATTCGATTGCAGCGTGAGTACCAAACGGCGGTCACTCTGGCCAAACTACGATTTGTTAAATTTAAGAAACTACCGTCGAATGTGAATAAACAATATCCAAATATTATTAAAGCCGGTGTTACAATTTTACTTTTAAGGAGCACACTGCATTTATTTTCATATTTTATTAGTATAAGGAACGTGCACGAAATATTGAAAAACACTTTAGAGATAATATAATGGACGATCGTTGTATTTGATTGATTTGTAGATTTCCTTACGACGTTTTATGTTTCTTGTAACTAACTAACTGTAAATATTATGTTGGTGCTTTAAAGCTGCCGAAATAGTTTGCCAGCCTGCAGATAGACCCCTGTTTTATATTTCGAGCTATAGAATCAAAAAGCAGCCGCTCTCGAAAATTCTCTCCTGTCTTTTGCTGACTATAAAAAGTACTGCAGGACTTTCGGTATTATAAAACGTCGATTTTACCAATCCTCAAAGAACCTTTACTGACGCTTTCTAATCTGTTGCCGCTTTTTTTGCCTTTTACGCGTACATCCAACAGTTCTCTGCTAGCTAACCCAAATAACTTTGGCTTGCACTTCAAATAAATGCGAGTTTAATAGTACTATTATCGGTGAAAACCTCACTTGCTGGCTATAAGACAACTGTCCGCGGAGGAGGAGGAGGCGTTTCAATAATCGATTTGGAGATTAAAAGAAAAAAGATGTCAAATTTCTTGCAGTTGAATCCCAGTTTCTCTGTCTAAAAATACTAAGTGAATCTCCTAAAAGGAAAATCGGAAATGACAGTCTTGAACTTCGAGCAACATGCTTACCATCTACT